>VZSZ01004337.1:78936-123387 GCA_013398815.1 Ibidorhyncha struthersii
GTTGTGGAGTCTCCCACTCTGGAGACATTCAAAACCCGCCTGGACGCTGTCCTGTGCAACCTGTTGCAGGTGACCCTGCTCTGGTGGGGGGGTTGGACTAGATGATCTTCAGAGGTCCCTTCCAACCCTGACTATTCTGTGATTCTGTGATTCTGTGTTTCTCCCAAGTAACAAGTGGTAGGAAAAGAAGAAATGTCCTCAAATTCCACCAGGAGAAGTTCAGAATTGATATTAGGAAAAATTTCTTCACCAGAAGGGTTATCAAACATCGGAACAGGCTGCCCAGGGAAGTGGTAGATTCACCATCCCTGGTGGTATTTAAAGGACGAGTAGATGTGGTACTTAGGGACATAGTTTAGTGGCGTTTCTTGCAGTGTTAGGTTGATGGTTGGACTCGATGATGTTAAAGGTCCCTTCCAACCTAGACAATTCTATGATTCTATGATTCTGTGTGAAAGGTACCAATGTTTCCTACCTTCATCCATCAGTTCAAAAATAGTTTCACTAAACTGTCATATCGATTCACTGGATATAAAAATAATTTCAAACTTTCAGATGAAAGTTTTTTGTTTTCCAGCTTAAAAAAAATATACTCAGGTAAAAATAAATTGGTTACCTTGGTACCTGAATTACTGGATACTTAAATTATTTCTGATTAAAAGGGGTATATTTCTCAGAAAACAGTCACTCCCTGTGTGTCTTTCTAAATCCCACATCTTTTTACCGATTTCAATTAACTGACCAGTCTTGAAAGATGACTGGCAGAAGTAACACCAGTGATTATCTCCTGAGGCTTAAGTTTAAAAAATGGTTGGAATAGACTGTGAGGACGTGTTTGGTAGAGCTTTACTTGAAGATTTATAGAAAAGCTGTTAGACATACAAGAGGAACATGGGGCTGTTTCGAAAAATTCAATAGTATAGAAAGACAAATGTATGTATAGTGATACTTGTGCTCATAACTTAAATATAATAATGGACACCTTTAGGAGTTTTGAAGACATACAGAATGATTTTGCACCATCTTACACTTTGTATGGCTTAATACTTTGCATGGTTTAACACTTTGTATGGTTTAAGACTTTGTACAGTCATTTATACCACAGCAAACATGACTTAAAATAGCACCAGCTAATGTAGCATTCATAGTGTTACCTGACACAAACTGAAATTATTGGATCACGTCCCAAGTGTAGAGAATCAGCCAGATGGCTAATAACCCATACGGTGTACCCCCAAAATCAGGGGGAAAAAAACCCTCAGTCACTGCAGTAACCTATGAATCTGAATTTCATGAAGTGATCTGAATACCTGAAGAGAAGATTTCTCTAAAATACAAGGACTCAGCTAATGTTTGGAGCAGTAGTTCAAGTTCTCATTTGGTTTTATGAAGTTTATTGGAGTTAGCCAATGAAAAACTTTTAACAAATAACTCATTCAATTAATTTAATATTTTCCCTTTTCATGTATTATATACTATTATCTCAATTGCTCTCAATTTACCTATGAAAAATGCAATCTTCCACATCCACTGTCTTGCTAAATCTACTTTTCCTCTTCTTTTATTTTAGACCAATTAAAACAAACACTAATAGAAAAGCAAACCATACCTACTACACAGACATTTTAGTTTCTAGTTATTTCGTGATTGTACTTTTTCTGCTCAGTCCACTAGCTCTTTTATAATCCTACCACAAAGATTACTGATACCAGTCTGAACATATTCTCCATTGCAGCAGTTATACTTGCAGACTCCTTGTACATAAAGCTGGCTCAACATCGCCATCAGTCTAGATATGGCTCAGAGCACTAACGAGACTGTTCCATATGATTTGGTTCTATGGAAGTAATCTTCTAACTGGCGTAACCAGCACACCAGAGATGCAAGTACAGTAGGTTTCTACATGATGTTCAGCTCTACCACAGGAGGATTTCCTAAGGCTGGAGAAGTAATCATTAATACATTATCTTTTCAGATCCTTAACTTATCACAAAGAAGACTGCAGTGGAAGAGGTCAAAAATGCCCATTAAAATATAATGTTTTGGGGGTAATCTATGTACATTGCAGACATGCATAGTCGAAGGGACAATGATAAACTATTTTTTTGATAGATGCATTCCCAGTGGATATCTGCTCAATATTTTACTGAGGGGTTTTGGGGTTGGTTTTATTTTTTTTGGGGGGGGGTTAAGTTTATATTTTTTAGAAGATAATGAAAAGCTGAGATTTAGGTTCTTACAGTTGCATTGTAACTAATCAATCTATTCATGTATTGAAAGAGTTGCCTGAGCTGAGGAACATATAAATGAACACAAAAACTTGTTTAGTAGACAGGATTCAGTCAGCAGCACAAGAATGCATTATTATTTAAAAAAAAAAAATGCAGAAGGAAAGAGATATAGATGATTCTTTAATCTTGTCCCCCTGGATTAGGCTAATATGATCTTTGTCTTATCTAAGCTGACAAAAGTAGTATAATCAAAGAACAATACACTGTCAATGCCATAAAAAGTCAACATTCTTAAAAAAAGGAGCAGCCAATTTTTACATGGTTCAAGCTCATGAAATCAAATCATCACTTTATCATCACTAGACAAGTTTAAAAAATGGAAAATATTTAATGACCATATGTGTTTCTTTAATATGAGGGCTTTTTTTGGCAACTAGTCACTTTACAGGGAACTGGTAACCATGCATCATTTAGAACCCTCCACTGCAAAAATGTGACTCTGGGTACTGAGCTGTGAAAGATCCATGTGTTACCACGGCTTGGCACCCATGGAACCTGATGCTGGTTCAAGAACAACAGCAATATTTATACAGTGCTATTCATACAGGGTGTCTCACCATACTTATAATGGGAAATAAAGTAACAAAACCAAGAAGATAAACAAACACTCTGCCAAAAGCCCATACAAAAGTATTGGATTTCAATCCATCCATAGCAAGACACAGAGCCTCAGGTTTTTGATGATGAAAGACTCTGATTCTGGAGGTGTGGAGGTGCATAATGGGGAAGAAAAAATGCTTCTCCTCAACTGACTTTAAAAATGAGAGGTTGAACGTTCCACAAACTCTGCGCTCTGCAGGGGCAGAGAAGTACAATGGGGAATTATGAATTCATGGATACTGAAATAATACAAGTCCCTTAGACAATGCAGGGGAAAAGATAAATAAACTGGAAATGCTTCAGACAGTCATTGTGGAAATGCCAGTTCTGGAGCAATATGCAGAACTTTTTCAGTCTTAGTAAAAAGCTTTATGATAGCAACTTGTATTCAGGGAAAATAACACATTGATTTTCTTAAAAGTCTAGAAAAAGAGAGAGAAAGACAAAGTTTCTCAATATCACTGAGCCCGATGTTTTAAACTTGTGAATGGAGAGAAGAGGAGCGGCAGGAATGAGGAGGGAAGCCTGTTTTTTGAAGGTACTTAAAGAAGGAGTTTTGTGCCAGGTTGCTCTGGGTTCCTTGAAAATGCCAGAAGGTTTTCAGCTAGAATCACCTGGAATGAAAGTTAAGGAGAAAACATATTCACAGTCGTTCAAGATTCATGCCATGCTAAAAGAAGAAAAGAAATAAATCCTGCAAATTCACCCTGAATGTAGGACCTGAGCTTTTGAAATCGTATAGGTAAGACAGAAATGACATATTTATGATATAAGTGACTGCATATTTCAATCAATTTGAAAAATTTCAATGGTGTATAATTCTTGGGACCAGATTTTCTGCTGTTGTCAGTCATTGCAGTTTTACTGAAGAGGAGGTTGTTTTAACACATCAGATTAACTGAGGACCCATCTAATAATTTTCCTTTTTCTTTAGGGTAGCATACAGTTTCCCATTGTGTGTTGTGATCAGGTTGTTTGCAAACTGGAGAAAAAGTGAGACTTGTTTTGGTAATTCCCAGCTAGAGTGTGATCCCCTGGGGAATCACAATGAACAGTCATAATTTAGAGCAACACCTAAATTGTTCAAATTCATGCAAGTGCAGGAACACTTAGAGTTTTAAATACCGGAAGATGTAATCAGCTCTTTGGTAACTATGTTACCAACACACACACATACAGAGCCATGAAGAACCTTCTCCCAATTATTTTAGTTTTGTAAAATGTAATCATCAGTACATTATTTTTCTTCACAGAAAATAAACACTAGAGTCCTTAGCTTGAAAGAAGAACATTTATTTCATGTGTTGTAATGTAGATAACCTGCATTGATCTCAGATCTGTTAAAGACATGCCTAATAAATAAACTTGTAATTGATTAATGACTTAACTAGCTTAAATTTAGCAAGCAAAACCGAAATCACCTTTTGAAAGGTAGCAAAAATAGCATAACAATGTAATACAAGGTTCCCTTCCTTGTTATTATTATTGAGTCTTCTGCACTGTTCAGTGTGTTAAGTCAAGGCATCGGTTAGAGGGGTATCTGCTAATTCCTAGTGTGTCCATCTCTCAGTGGCCTATTCTTATCCTACAATTGCTGTTCCTCATTCCATTCTGCTGGAATTCTCTCATGCATAATTGTCCCAATAAAACTCTAAAAAAGCTAGGTCAAGAACAATCTTAAATTATTTTAATTTCTAATGAAGCAGAGAATAAACAACACTCTAGGGACTGAGAAACACTGTAACAAAGAATTGCGGTCAATGAGTTCCCAAATTTCTCTGGACCTGGACAACAATACTAAGTAAGTGACAGAGTACTTGCATTGTACAGAATTTGCATAGACAGAATTTTTTCCCTTTTTTTATAAGACATTTCATAAGGGCAGTATTAGCTTCTTGTGGGCAGTAAGCAAGATTAGGAGAAAGAATTGATGTTCATGAAACAATTTCTACAGACCACAGATTTGTGTGGGTGAACATATTGTGTACCTAAATGATGTATGAAACTGAGAAGGCAGATTTCTAGACAGATTTGTATATTTGGAGTATTACACAGAAAAAACACCATAGTTCAATCTATTTAAAAACTTGAGCAACACAGTAAAGGTTAGGCTCTTTTGGGTGACACTAATTTTTGGTGAAGTTTCTTTCTGATGTTATTTATAGGCAACACACAGCAGTGATCAAAACTCCAGCTGTGTCACTACTTCTTGAGTGACAATTTTATGTCTAAATAGGTTACACAGAGTCAGGTGAACAGCTTAAGGAACAAATGAATTCTGTGGTTCTAATTCAAAATAGACAGAGAAATATAGTGAGATTATCTGCTCACATCATGTTTGTTGAATATTACTTTAGAAAACTGCAGTACCTACTTCTTAAACATGACAGTTCTGCTAGCTGAGACCACAGGCTGATGAGATCTTTCCTCTCCTTATGCATGGTGCTATCAGGCACTGCTCTTCCAGCTCTGCATGTCTAGTAAATGCCATTATGTAACCCATCAGGTATCATTCTACTGACATGTCAGCAGCAACATGTTCACCTTGATAATTTCAGACCATTTCAGTTCATTTATGATGGACAACTGGCTGCAAGTTTTTATACAAGACTTTATACTATAACTGTGACTTTATCAAGCACATACCTGTGGTAGGTTGACAGTGGCCAGCAGTTAAGAACCCACATGGCTGCTCACTCCTTCCCTGCCTCCTTTCCCCTAATGGGATGAGAGAAACAATAAGAGCAAGAGCAACAAAACTCATAGGTCAAGATAGGGATAGTTTAATAAGTGAAAGAAACAGAAAAAAAAAAAGTGCAAAGGGAATCATTCACCATCTCCCACAAGCAGACTGATACCCAGTCAGTGTCTGACCCACAGACACAATGGAAGACAAAACTCTCACCTTCTCCTTTGTCTACCCCAGTTTTAATGCTGAACATGGCATTATATGATATGAAATATCCCTTTGATCAATATAGGTCAGCTGTCCTGGCTATGTCCCCACCCAGTTTCTTGATGACTCCCAGCTTACTTGCTGTGGGGGAAGAGTGAGAAAAAGAAAAAGCCTTATGTATTGGGTTTTCGTGGCAAGGTTTTTGTAGTGGGGGGGGCTGCAGGGGTGGCTTCTCTGAGAAGATGCCAGAAGCTGCCCCCATGTCACAGAAACATAGAAACATAGAATCATGGAATCATAGAAGCAAAAAATGGTTTGGTTTGGAAGGGATGATAAGGATCATCTAGTTCCAATCCCTCTGCCATGAGCAGGGACACCTTCCACTAGACCAGGTTACTGAAAACCAAGTCCAGGCTGGATGTCAGATGGATCCACTTCCAGCTGGCTCCAAGATGGACCTGCCACTGGTGAAAGCTTAGCCAGCCAATAACGGTGGTGTCACCAATAAGAAAATGTATTCAAGAAGGGCCAAAAACTGCTGCACAACAGCAGCTGTTAGAGAGGAGTGAGAATATGTGAGAAAAACAACTCTACAGACACCAAGGTCTGTGAAGAAGGAGGGGGAGGAGGTGCTCCAGGCACTGGAGCAGACATTCTCTTGCAGCCTGTGGTGAAGACCATGGTGACACAGGTTGTCCTCCTGCAGCCCACAGAAGTCCATGGTGGAGCAGATATCCACCCAAGGAAGACCCCACACCAGAGCAGTTGAATTTTCCTGAAGGAAGCTGTGGCCCCATGGGAAGCCCATGATGGAACAGGCTTCTAACAGGACCTGTGAACTTGTGTACAGAGGAGCCCATGCTGGAGTGGGTTTGCTGTCAAGACTCATGACCTCATGGGGACTCAAGACCCACACTGGAGCAGTCTGTTCCTGAAGGACTGCACCCCGTGGAAAGGACCCATGCTGGAGCAGTTCATGGAGAGCTGCAGCCCATGGGAAAGACGTACAGTGGAGAAGTTTGTGGACACTGTCTTCCATGGGAGGGACCCCACGGTGGAGTAGGGGAAGAACATGAGGATGAAGGAGCAGCAGAGGCAAAGCATTATGACCTAACCGCAATCCTCATTCCCTATCCCCCTGTGCTGCTTGAGGGGGAGGAGGTAGAGAAAATCAGGAGTGAAATTGAGCCTAGGAAAAAGGGAGGGGTAAGGGGAAGGTGTTTGTTCTTATTTCTCATTATCCCACTCTGATTTGATTGGTAATAAATTAAATTAATTTCCCCAACTCAAGTCTGTGTTGCCTGTGAAGGTAACTAGTAAGTGATCTCCCTCTCCTTATCTCAACCCACAAGTGTTTTGTCATATTTTTCTCCCCTGTGTTTTTAATAGAAAGGGAATGATAGAGTGGCTTGGTGGGCACCTGGCAGCCACCCAAAGTCAACCCAACACACCCTGACACTGTGCAAGGACTACCCAAGCCATAGCCAAACACTGGTGTGTTATCAACACTGTTCTAGTCACAAATCCAAGATACAGCATTGGATGGGCTGCTGTGAGGAAATTTGACTCCACCCAGCCAGATCCAGTACAATAGTTCTGTGGAAAAACAATTGCTAGCATTACAAAAATGTTATTGTTTCTAATGAAATCATATTCACAGTAAGAAAGCTGGCATTTCAAACACAGATGTTCTAACATAAAAACTACTGTATTTTTTCCAATGGGAATAGGACATGTTTTCCTCCATTTTCCTCCTTTTTGTATCTTTACTGCTTAGTAGAGGAGACCAGCTTCAATATTTTCGACTTAAAAAAAATCATACTTATTCCCTATCTTCGGCTCATTAACATAAATATCAAGTAGTACTATTATATTATACATGGAATGGAGCACTAGATCAGACCACTTTTTAACTCAGTGGAAGATTTAATGTTTCCAAAGATACACTGATTATAATGCAGTAACAGTGACTCCTGAATTTCTTCACAATGACATTGTAACCTTTATGAATGGTTGGCTCCTTGTGCTAATGATATAGGAAGAGAACAGATGCAGTTCTCTGGTGATGAGAGCTGCTACTTTGGATGGTTGCTCTTTTTATGGTTTGATCCAAAATCCATTAGTGTCAGTGGAACTTCTCTCATACTCAAAGGTCAGCATGCTCCAAAGAGTTTGCAAGACTGTGCTGAATTACTAGGCCAGATGTGCCTTTCAGGTTATTATGAAGAATTTTATGAGTTCCTAGTAAAAAAATCTATAAATTTTTATCAAAAGCCTTAGCTGACATTGACAACTATAATCTACAAAAACACTTCTAAGATTTCGGAATTTTTTCTTCAAAATAATGTTAGCGTATTGTTAAAAAATGCTTAGGATAAAGGGATTTTTAAAAGCATTTCATTTAAATAAATATAACAATAGAAACTTATCTTAAAAATAATTAAAATGCAGTAATTTCCCTGTCCAAATGCATGAAAATTTTCAATAAAGGTGTCAACAAGCCTACACACAATGTCATGTTATATGTCTCTGTCCTAAATTGTAATTTATCAATTTTACTTGCTTCATTTTATGCTGTAGATTTGTTCCTATGAACAATCAAACCAGGGCCAGGTTAATGAAGGCAAACATAATGAGTGCCAGTTACTGAAAAGCATGTTTTCTCAAGAATCCCCCCCCAAAAAAAAAAACCCTAACAAACAAAACACGTATGGTTGGTTGGTTTCTTTATTTAGTTATTTATCATAGAACCATAGAATCATAGAATCGTTAAGGTTGGAAGGCACCTTTAAGATCATCGAGTCCAGCCATTAACCAAACCTGATAAAACCACTCCTAAACCACATCCCCAAGTACCACGTCTACCCTTTTTTTAGACACCTCCAGGGATGGCAAATCCACCACCTCCCTGGGCAGCCTATTCCAATGCTGGATAACCCTTTCAGTGAAAAAATTTTCCTAATATCCAACCTAAACCTCCCCTGGCTTAACTTGAACCCATTTCCTCTCGTCCTCTCACTCGTCACTAGGGAGAAGAGGTCAGTCCCCATCTCTCTACAGCCTCCTTTCGGGTACTTGTAGAGAGTGATAAGGTCTCCCCTCAGCCTCCTCTTCTCCAGGCTAAACAGCCCCAGTTCCCTCAGTCGTTCCTCATAAGACTTGTCCCCCAGACCCCTCACCAGTTTTGTTGCCCTTCTCTGGACCCGCTTCAGCACCTCAGTGTCTTTCTTGTAGTGAGGGGCTCAAATCTGAACACAGTACTGGAGGTGGGGTCTCACCAGTGCCGAGTACAGGGGGATGATCACTTCCCGAGTCCTTCACCATGCTATTCCTGATACAGACCAGGAGGCCGTTGGCCTTCTTGGCCACCTGGGCACACTGCTGGCTCGTATTCAGCCAGCTGTCCACCAACACGCCAGGTCCTTATCTGCCGGGCNCCCTCTGGAGAGCCATCCTACCCTCATGCAGATCAACACACCTGCCTAGCTTAGTGTCATCTGCAAATTTACTGAGGGTGCACTCAATCCCCTCATCCAGGTCATTGATAAAGATGTTAAAGAGAACTGGCCCCAGCACCGAGCCCTGGGGAACACCACTTGTGACCAGACGCCAACTGGATTTAACTCCGTTCACCACCACTCTCCGGGCACGGCCATCCAGCCAGTATTTTACCCAGCGAAGAGTATACCTTTCCAGGCCATGAGCAGCCAGTTTCTCCAGGACAATGCTATGGGAAACTATGTATGTACTTATTTAGTTAGTTGAAATTTTGAGGCTCTGAAATCTAAATACACAAACTAGTCTCTACAGTTTTCCATTGGAAGGGCAAGGAACATCTTCAGTAACTGTGTTTGTATACGCCAATACAGGACTAGGAATCCACAGAAGTTTCTAGCTAAACTGCTAATTGCATAGCCAGCACTGATTTTTTAAATGGCTTTGATTAGATTTGATTGGACACACAAGTCACGTGTTTTATGATTTGATGTTGTATTTCATGACTGGCTAACTGCAGCTTTTTATAATTAGGTTTCCAGCATACACAATTTTTAAAATGAGCTTGTCATGAATATGTTTAATGCTCAATTAAAAATGAATGTTTCTAGGAAAGCTCCCACTGATAAACTTATTCCTTAGAACAAGCATCGGAAGAATTAGAATTAAGGGTCTTAATCAAGAGAATAAAATTCTGGGGTTTTATGGTTTTCCATTGAATATTCACACTCAGTAATTTTAAGAAATTTAGCTATTGCTATCACAAATTCTTGTTTGTTTGATCTAGACAACAGAGCATGATACTGAACATCCATGAAAGCACAAGAAATATACAAAATTCATCAGAATCTGTTTAGAACTAGCAAGATTCTCAGAGTGTACTATAATAGCAAAACTTGCCAAAATAGCACAGAAATGAATCTGAAATCGCTTTTGGCTTTAATAGACTAAATGTGCTTATTTAAGTAATTTCAGTGTTCAAAAGGAACACAGTTCAAGGAGAAGTATATTCTTTCTTCAAGATCCTTTAAGATCTTTTCATTGCATTTTCTGCCTTAGTAGAAATGTCTGGAAACTAAATGTGTTAATGATCTTCCTTAAGTTGCTATAAATACATAAATCAAAGTACAACTGTTGTTCTTGCTTTATGATAAAATATTTTTCAGCTAAAGCCAATTATATTTGCAGTGGCTTATCACAGCAATTATATGAAGCAGCAGGCCAGTCAGTAATGACTTTTTTGTTAGGGGAGTGCTAAGAACACTTCCAGCGGAGCTCCATTACCTGGATTACAATCACAGTTTTAAATTAGGTACCAATGCAAGTAATTTAGTTTTGTTTTTGTACTTAATTGGTCATTAACTTGTTCATGCCAATAATTTTATTTCTATGCCACTCACTCATTAAATACTCCCTGAAACATCTCTCCAGAAACATTCCTTGCTGCAAAAGAAGCAGGAATTCCTTATAAAACATTTCCATGTCTGTGTGCCACCTTCATCTCCTCGTGAACAAATTTGAATGGCAAAACATTTATTTTTCCACCGTAGTAACTGTGCAGTCATTAACATAAGTCAATAGGAGCTTGGTAATTGCTATTCTTGATCAAGTAGTATTTGTGTGTAGTCCAGCATCTTGCTGCTGTCAGTGACTACAACCACACGCTCATAAAGAAGCTGAAATGAGCAATTATGCAATAACTTTCCTGAGAGGGGAAATTTCTTCCTATTCCCAATGTCTACTTGTTGCTTTATGTCCTGAAATAAGATAGTTTGTAACTTTTTTTAAAAGAAATAAATCTAATTCCATGCAAATGTGAATGTTCTCATTATCCATATTAATGTTTAATCCTTTTTAAAATTCTGCTAATCTTTAAGGCCTCAGTGATATTTTTGTGGCAATGAGCTCTCTAGGTTAATTATGCATTTGCAACAAAGTTTATCCTTTTATCAGTTTTAAATTTAAATCCTGCCTATTTACTGCTACATACAGGAACTTTATAAATCTATATTGTGCAATTTTCTGCTCCAGGTGTTTTACTCAAGTGAGTGTATGCATGAATGTAATGGCTGGAGGATGCCCTAATAGTCTCTTCCCATCTCTGACTCCTCTCCTCAGTATGTTTCTCCATAAAACTGATTTTTGGATCACTGGATTTGGTTTGGAGCTGTGTCTAAGGTAGAAAGTTAAGTGCAGTCTCCTCCAAATGGCTTAGGAAGAAGGTGGAAACAAATGATCTTTCTGGAGTAAAAAATAAACGGATTTTTGAAGCCGTACTCAGATCAGTCTCCTCAAACTAGGCAGTAACCAAGGATAAATAATAAAGGAAAACATTATGTGAACATTCATGTAGCCCACAATTAGTGGGCTTTTCAGTGCCTCCATAGTGACTGAACTACAAATCATTTTTTAATCTAATCTAGCCTTTGAGCTAGGAAAGCTAGGTCATTTAGTTCAGGCAATAAGGACTCACAGATTTTACATCCAGAGGTCCAGCTGCTCCTCCCCAAGAGACATCTATCACATTTGTTAAATTTTAAATACAAGTTCAGTTATATTCAGATATATGCTGTGTCCAAACACCAAGGGGATTTGTGCAAACAGGTTTTATATAAGAGGCACTGTTTTGAAGAATTATTAAACAACTGATTAAAATTAATGTTGTGAGTTCCTCCCGCTGACTTTTTAACATCAGCCAAATAACATTTGGATGATTAAGTAATTCTCTGTTCCTGCAGAATTCTCATTGATTTGAGCTTCTTACATAGAGGCTTTGTGAGGTTATTTTTTCACTCATGCTAGTTCAAAGGAAAAGATGGAGAAGAAGAAAAAGATGAAGGGAGATTATTAATAAGAATAGAGCAGCCAACTCTTGAGATAACAGGAAGATGAAAGTGAGATATTCAGGTACTGGAGTCTGAGAAAGAAGAAGAATGATGGCATAAGAGGTAATGGTTCCATTCCGTTAGTGGGTCATGCAAAAACAGTTGGCCCAGTTTCCTGGAATATAGCACCACCAGTGGCACAAGTCTGGAACTAACCATATATCTTACTTGGGATCAAGTCTTGAGGAGTAAAGGGACCCCTGTACAGCATTTCAAGATCAGTCTAATGAAAGTAGTAGGACTTCTTGCCAAGTGAAGAAGTGCTTTTGCTCTGCATCAGAAGTTCCTCAAATGTTTGTTTACATTGGACTAAGGGAAATGGAAGTTTAAGGTTTTCCTTTTGTTTATTTTAGTAACATAAAAAGTTTTAGAGACTTTTGATCATTATGACTGTGGCAATCGTTTGGTTAAGGTGGAGGGTATCGATGCTAATTTAGGAATACACAAAAGACTGTCTTAGACAAAGTGCTCTTGAGGTGGATGGAACAAGGAAAGCTGAAATCCACAGGTACCAGTCAGCACTGCATAGCTGTTGACTGTTTATTAAGAAAACTGAACAGTCCTGTAACTGCCATGAATCTGGAGACTGAAAAACCGTGCTACCTGACTAAGGACTGCTGAAAAGACCAGAGAAATCATGAATAAAATTTTCAGTTGGAAAGCATTACACTGAGAAATTCTTACAAGAAATAATTAGGACTAAATTCTTACAAGAAATAATTAAGACTGAAAGGGTGTTGAAGAAAACTGAGGTTTGGATGATAGAATCATAGAAAAATAGAGGTTGGAGAGGACCACTGGACTGTCTTCAGTCTTTGGTGGTTAGGACAAGATAATGGAGCTTAACAAATGGGAGAAGAACTAGAAATGAGAACGAGGTGAAGGCAATTTCCAATCCTGATATTAATACTCATGATGAAAGAAAAGCTGTTGCATAAAGGAACAGTGGAAGACAGAGAGTATCAGTAATAGACAATGGAGAAGGTGGAAAAAGGCCTGGGGGTGCTGGTCGACGGGCAGCTGAATATGAGCCGGCGGTGTGCCCAGGTAGCCAAGAAGGCCAGCAGCATCCTGGCTTGTATCAGGAGTAGCGTGGTGCGCAGGACTAGGGAAGTGATTGTTCCCCCACACTTAGCACTGGTGAGGTTGCACCTCGAATACTGTGTTCAGCTTTGGACCCTTCACTACAAGAATGATACTGAGGTGCTGGAGCATGTCCAAAGAAGAGCAGTGAAGCTGTCTAGATCACAAGTCTTATGAGGAGCAGCTGAGGGAATTAGGCTTGTTTAGCCTGGAGAAAACGAGGCTCAGGGGAGACCTTATTGCTCTCTACAACTATCTGAAAGGAGGTTGTAGTGAGGTGGTGTCAGTCTCTTCTCCCAAGTATTAAGTGATAGGATGAGAGTAAATGACCTCAAGTTGCTCCAGGGGAGGTTTAGATTGGATATTAAGAAAAATTTCTCACTGAAAGTGTTGTCAAACATTGGAACAGGCTGCCCAGGGAAGTGATGGAGTCACCATTCTCGGTTGTATTTAAAGGATGGGTAGATGTGGTGCTTAGGGACATGGTTTAGTGGTGGTTTTGGCAGTGTTAGGTTGATGGTTGGACTCAATGATTTTAATGGTCCCTTCCAACCTAAATGATTCCATGATTCTATGAATCCATAAAATGGTCACCAGGAAGAAAGCAAACACCACCATTGCTGACATCCTCAGTAATCACAATAAGATAGAGGAGGTGGGCAGCAAGAAATTATCAGCTCTGTGTTAATATAAGAAACTCAGAAAACTGGAAGGAAGAACTTACAGTTCTGATACATAGTCTGCAAGGGGATAGTGAAATAGCAGCATAAACCTAGAAGAACAAGTCAGGACTGAAACAAGTTTGAAATGCATCATCTCTTCAGAGAGACAAGAATAAAACAAAAATAGTGAGAAGTATCACCCTATTAATAAAATCACTAAACGTTTATACAAACAAAGCAAAAATATCAGCAAAACTAAAGAAGTCAAAAATTACTTTGGAGAAACACCATGAAACCTATCCTACGGGGACAAGAAAAGTTAGGTGTCTATAAATACTTGCTATAACTCCCTAGTCATTATATTAAAAAAAAAAAAAAATCTATTAAAAGGCAGTGATAATACCCAGGCAACAACACTGTGATGTTTCCAGCAATGAAAAAGGAATTCAAAACTTATCATCTATAAAGAAAAACTACTAAAGTATTAGAGGAATGAACAGTATATCATGTCTGAAAAAGACAGAAAATGACTTTTGGTCAAGCAACATTTGATGGGGAAATACAACAGTTGTCTGTAAGCATACAGACATGAAAATGAGGAAAATAGCAACTAGTCTACAGGACAATGTTAGAATAAGAATGAAATGGGATGTACTGTCAGTTCATATAGTTCATATCATTAACATGCAAATCAGAATATGTCATACAGTCATCTCATCAGTGACACCCTAGAATAAATAATTATTGTTATTATTATGCAAAAGAAACCACTCTGATTCCATTTAATTTTAAAGATTTGGGAGTTTGATTACGTGAGATGGTTTCTCCCTAAGACAGGGTGTAGGATTAATGAGTTGGGAGGTCTTTAGAAATCTTGTTTCTTCAGAATCTAAGTGGGTAAGAAAACAGAATTAAGAAATAGCCAAGTTGACTGTGAACAAAAACAGCATCTAAAAAACCTATTCTCAATCATCTTAAAGGTTATTGAAAGTAACAGAAGAAAACATCAAGAGTAAAGAAGTAACTGTGCTTTTAAGCAGGAAACATGTAAAATAGTTTTACAAAGTAATTTAGATGATAATTGTGTACAGGCAATTGACTCCAGTGAAATGACTCCATTCCAATTCACCAACTGCACTTGACTTACTTAATGCCTATAGGTACTTCAGAGAAGAGTCAATCACAATAAAAGATGAGAATTGTACAAGTAAGGAAAAAAAAAAAGAGAGCTTTTTAAATAATTGATCCAAATATTGCAAGATAGTTCAACATGTATGTATCTGAAAAACTCCAGGTATCTGAAAAGAAACATCCAAGATTCATTTTTATGGGTTTTAGTTCTTCTTACTTTGGTTAGCATTTTGGTATTTTATTTGTGATGCACAGTATAGCTTGTAAAGGAATGGATTTAAGGACAGATGTTTCAGTTAGAGAGAAAAAGGTAAGGAAAAAAACAAGCAAACATTGTCCTTGCCCTTGGGATCAGCTGGAAATAGGACTTTATCTCACGGGGCATACACACTGATTTTGTTGAATGGGTGTTGTTTACTGTTCCAAATTAATGGTGGTACTTTTGTCCTGCCAAAAGAGGAGACTGCAAGTAAGGAAAGCATCGATTTCTAGTAGAGAGACACTGAATTGTCTTAGAGGCACAGTTCTGGGTACCAGAAACACACCAATTATTTCAAGACAGAGACCATTGTGGAATAGCTGGCTTCCCTTATCCAGATGCATGAAGGCTACCCATGTAAGGCTACATGGGTAGTAAAAAGAGTACCCACCTTTAGGGTTAAAGTGGGGATATGACAGACTGTGGTCTTGCTGCAGAACATCAGCGAAAGAGGATTTTAGATAAATTTCTTAATTTCCACTAGTTGCTGAGCAAAGAGAGGGTGAGGACATGGAGAAAGAGGAGGCTGAGAAGCTAAACTGCAACATGAAAAGCTATCACTATCTTTCAACTATTATCAAGAGCTTACTGCAGCTCACTAGGTTATCATTCTTTTTTGGGTGCAGATTCATTTTAGGTGATGCAATGCCTAATCTTTTCCTGTGTTAAAATAATGATTTTTTTTTTTTTTTTAAGTTTAACCAGAGCTTCAAAGGTGAGCCACGCATAGCGTAATCTATTTCTTGAATGCTCTGAAATCAAAAGAAATTAATTGCAGCAACTGCTGCCCTTATATTTGCAGAATTTGTGACTTTACAGAGAATGGGCTGAAGCCAAATAACTGATGTCCATGGATTTTTTTTTTTTAATTGAAAAAATGAATAATACATGCTGTTCTGGGGTCCATTTTTCATAACTAGCAGCAAGCTTAAAAGAAGAGGCATGATTTTCAAGCAACCCTAAATGCAAAGCTGAACTCTGTGTATATACTTTTATATTTTGGAAAAGATACAGTTAATCCATTAGTTTTGGAAATTTTCTTAAGCTTTGTGCATTCCTGTAAATACTAAATAATACTAGTGTCTAATAATGAAAGAACAGTGCTCAACTTTGCCAGAGAAACATGTGAAAAGAGTACAAGACTCAAGGCAGAAGAATGCGCAATGGCTGAAGAGCCATTCTTGCCATTCTTTTCAAGATGTGCATGTGACTCCTAGGCTGGGGTCTGATACTGCTTTCTGGAATTCCTGTTCTGACACAGTCTGAGCTGCCTCCAGGAGGGTGACAGGCGTTAAGTGTCTAAAGATGTTTGTGTATATGTGAGAAGGCGAGGAGGAGGAGAAAATACTTCATCTCAGTCTCCTAAACACATTGAACCTGTCTGCACATCTATAAACATGAAGAAATTGGTGATATTTTTTAAGGGTACCTATTTTTATTTATTTAATTCTATTTTTTCCTAAAACCCTTAAGATAATTTTGAAATATATGGTTTTGCTTTTGTTGGTAGCTGTCACTATATTAACTGTTTGGGAACACAGCATCACAGTTTCAGCTGGTGTGACTCCACTGAAGACAGCAGAGCTTTTATTATTGTTTATCATTGTCAGTGCAGAACAGCTGAGGCTATGTAAGACATAGACTAATTGCCACTTAGGGGTATGTCAGGAGAGAACTGGGACCAAGCAGCCAATCCATCTGTCACAGAGCACTTGAGTAAAGATTAGACTCATGGTTCTACTACCTCTATTTTATATTAGCAGAAATCTGTACTGGAATAAATGTTAAACTGTGTGTAAACCAATAATCCAAGTACATCTCAGACTAGTTGTACAGCCTATGTGTAGAGCCTCAAAAGGAAACAACTATCTTCATATGAACAACGAAAATATTTAAATTTATAAGAAATCAAAGACTGAGCTCTTGAAACTGTTAGACACTTAATAGCATTTTGAGGACATTTGCCACACCCTAGTTTAAAGAACATAATGAAAAATGTGTGCTATAACATCTGGACTATTAAGGAAAATGGTGAGTGATTGCCTTGATGTCATTGCTCTTCCTTTTTCTACATTTTCCATCACGATATGCTGTTCTAACTTATTGTGTCTGTCCCAGCTTTCATCCCAACTCAATTAAGTTTCGAGATAAAGTATTCCATTCTTTAGAGAAAAATTGCTTGAGAATATTTGTCTTTAGGTTTCCTTGTTATGTATATTGTTATGTTATCTTCCATATGCTCTATACCCATAATTAGAGTTTTGGAAAGTTAACCTTTTTAATAATAAATTCAGTATGTCAAGGAAATGACATATGATTCAACTTAAAGATAATGAATAATTATGAATGATACTAATGGTCCCTTAATGTTAATGTCATTCTGATAATTTAATATGGCAATTAATTTTGCACATGAAACACATGCAGGTGCTTTGAATAATTTCTTAAAAATCTTCGTTTCCTAACTCTCTTGATAGTTTCACAAATTTAGAATTAATATTGAGTAACTTTCATAGTAATTTTTAGTTTAATATGTTATCACCATAACAACCACTTAACACTTGGAGAACAGCTTCACATTAATACTATTTATGGTTATGTCCATTAATTATATTTAGGATGATTTTTTGTGGGTAAACTTACTCCACTGATGGTCTTAAATTAACAAAATTATAACTTGGCTCATTTCCTACATAAATTACATGTCATGATCTGCTGTGTTTGTGGGAATATTGACTTTGAGGACCTGGCAAACATCTTGAGGATGCATCATCAGTGTTGTTTTCAAATTGAATGGGAACTGACAGATAGAACTGCTTTATGTGGGAATATATCCCATGTTGCAATTTGATGAACAGTGTTATGTGCTTGTTTAAAATGAGGTCAAATAGGCTTTGCGCAGTAGTTAAGATTTGTAGCTGTTGCTTGCAAGAGTATCACCCTTTAGGCCACCTAAAGAAAAATAAGCACACAACTCCAATTTTAATTGAGCTTAGAAGTAATTGTTGCATGCACTAGTAAGATAGTGTCTTCTGGTCTTTTAATCAAAAGGGTGGACTAAACTCCATGTGCATTTACTATCATGTGTTCACTCCATTTATTAAGTGTGTAGTGTTTAGCCAAATAAAGTGTAGTTTTTGCTACACTACATAATGGAAGCTAGGTATACCCCACCTGCACATACTTGTAGTCTTTTGGGGTAATACTATTGTACACATGTTAACAAGGAATAAAACTGTCTTCAGAGATGGGATTCTTTTTCAGGATAACTTGGCAGCTCACTCTTTCTACACTCCATCTTAGTTATCTACTATACTTATAGCAACATCAGATAATTTAAATTAGATAGTTGTCTAGATTAAGATAGATAAAAACTTTTACCCACTGCTGGTAGATAAAGTGTCTGTCTCCCATTCATTGTGCATATTTCATATTTGTTCAGGAATAATCAAGCTGCTCACCTGGCTTTGTGGATACACTTTGTTCAAAACTTGTTACTTATTTCATTTGTGCCAATTTTCTAAATCCTTTTTACATCACCCCAGCAAAACCTTTTAGTATAGTTGAACTAAGACTAATAAGATTAGTATAGTGCTATACTAAGGCTCTTAAAACAGGAAAGGACTTCTCTTTCCATTATAAAATACCACCTCTTCTCACCCTCTGCTTTATAGCTGATCTTGGCTGCCTTTTTTAGGTAAGAGAGAAAAGACTAGGTTTATTTTGTTTTGTTTTCCCAGAAATCAATGAGGTTGAATTGTAAAAGTCTTAGGACAAATTATACAGGAATAAGAAAAAAGCTAAAATCTCTTTGTTTGCAAACACTTTAAAAGAAAATGGAGTTCTAAGCTGGGATAAGTAGGGAAGGAAGGAAGGGAGGGAGGGAGGGAGGGATGGAAGAAGGGAAGAAGGGAAGAAGGGAGGCAGGAGCATTATTTGCAATGAAAATTTAGCTGTCAAAAGTATAGCCTACTAAGTATAAAGAGGAATTTGTTTTCTATCCAGGGCAGCTTAATAACCACTGAAAGGCAGCTAACTTAATGAGCCATCTAACTATTGTTAGATTGTTCTGGAGCTTTATATGTAACATTTGCTCAGGTCTGTTTCCTCTGTATTCTAGTTGCGCTGTGTTAAGCAAGGATTTCTGTACCTCACAGAAATATTTTCAAGATTTACTTTTTCATACAAAACATCTAGGATTCATATAAGAACACCATTTTTAAAAAATTAAATCAAAAAGTTTTATTTGTTTAACACACTCTGACTGAAATGAAATAAAGCAATAGTTTTTCAAGCAAGCTGAAAATTATCTGCAGAACTTATTTCTTCCGGCAATCAGAAACACTGCTGTGTTTGTTTTGGAGGGGTCTGTGGTTTGGTTTTTGGTTTTTTTTTTGTTTGTTTTGTTTTGTTTTGTTTTTCGAGGGGGACTGGTTTGGAGTTTTTTGGGGCTTTTTTTTTTTTTTAATGCTGTTCTCACAGTTTTTCAGGTCTATCTCATCAAATTACTGTCCTCTCTGTACTAATATCCCCTCCTAGGACACACTTAGGCATGACTGCACTGCTCAGTGAAGCACCTGGCCTGCGCACTATTGACCTGAGCAAATATATTCATACAGTGTAGCAACAGTTCAGCTACATACAGCAGAGCTTATTAGCTTAAAAATAGCACTCAATACTAGTGCACCACAGCTTAGGCGATCCTGCAGTCAGAGGGTGCTAGCTCATTTGTCCAAATTGTAACCATCGAAAATATTGCTATAGAGTTTAAGCTAGCTGTCTAGGGTTTCCACAGTTAACAGTCCAAAATAATATACAGAAAGAGGTGATTCATTGTCCCTCACCCTATAGAGGTGCTTATAACACATGGTATTAATTTTTTTCTCAAGTACATTTCTTTTATCTTCAATGACTGTAGGGGATGTGCATGATTTACCTAGATTATTTTTGAGATATAAAGTTAGATAAGAAAATTTCTGTCATGTTATTGATCTGTCCATTACTTCTATGTTGCTTCTATTGAGAATTCATAAGATATTGTCCATGAATATTTTTATTGATTTTAATATATTAATGCTATTTATTATAACATTTATTAAATGTCAGGGCATTGATTGCAACCATGTACTGTAAAGGATTTAATTGTATTTTAGAAACTTTAATAGATAAACTGATCCTAAAAAAGCAATGCTCATACCTTGTATGAGCTCCTTGTACCTTAGACATCTTTAGAAAAGATTCCTTAACTGACAGAAGGAAACAGAAGAATTGAATTCTGTTCTGCCTTATTTATCATCAACAACTTGATTATAGGTTTGAAATCAAAGGGAGACTTGAATGTGATTTTCATATTTATGTTTCTGCTTGACTTTGAAATTTGTTATAGAAGTCACTGTGAAAGAAGAACTAGGGAGTATCACAAGGAAAGTTTAAAGTCACTCTTCTGACTCTAAAATATTAAAACAACCTAACACTATAAACCTTTTTGTTTTTTAACCTGAAAGAATAATTACACAATACTGTAATAACATAAGCTTGAACAAATATGCATTCAAAATGAAATATCTGAATGGTGTCCCCAAGAACTAAAGGTTGCTTAAAAATTTTGTATTTTTGAGACTATGCTAGATGAGTTCTTTGTTATTTAGATCACTGGACAATGTGTTTGGAATATTTCTTCATTGAAGAGCTTGCATTTTCATGGTAACATTATCTTTTAGCATAGACATGAAAAATCTCATACACATGGAAGCATGATATAATTTCCTGTAGTATGGAAACTACAAATTAACTTAAATAAATCCAGGTAATTGAATTAAGGAAAAAAAAAAAAGATCCAACAGGGTTGACACAGTTTTGTCTTTAGAGCCATTAGTGCCCTATGATATATTAAGAACCACCTAAGTATGAGTTGCAGCCCATGTACTCATATCACAGTCTCTAACGTTGAGGCCTTATCTGAATTACATGTGATCCCACCCTCTTATCCTTGTATAGTGTCTGTAAAAGCTACAGGAGAGGTGAAATGGAAAAGGAAAGGAAGCCCACAACTCTGGACTTAAACCAGTATTTTTTCATCATGCCATATGCAAACAATCAGTACAGTACACCAGATGAACAGAAAATTGGTGGAAGACACCGTCCCCAGTCAGAGTTTGATTTTAATATGGATTTGCTGTTCTCGTCATGAAAATGAGAAAAAAAGATCAAGGGATTTGGTGTTTATTTGCATAAATGATTCCAGGTGTATTTGTAAGGAGAGGAAAGGAGAGAGAGGAAGAGGTGTGGTGGGACACGTTAAAAAAATTGGTTGAGAGGGAAGCATTCATGATTTAGGTGAGATTTTTGTACTATCAAGGATGTTAGTCTTGTCTGGGGAGTGTCTCAAACCCCATCTCCTGGTACGTGGTGGAGTATCCCCCTGAAAGATATATTCAGGAATGAGAAATCCTCAGAATGACATTTGTTGACTTGCTGTTAATAAAGACAGCTTACATTGGAGATACATATCTTTAGGTAAGTTTCATTCCAATTAACTGAGATATCTGAAGCTAATGTTTGAATTGTAGTTAACAAAAATCCTTTCATATTAGTGGAAAGAAACAGACTCTTTGGAGGTTGCAACATCCCATTTTAAGAGAGACATTTAAGGTAGCATGAGTCATCCTTAGACAGTGCTTATATTGGTAGTTCAACCAAAAGTAAGTATTGTAGACTGGATAATTACCTTTTGGTTCTCTAAGGTTACTTGAGGTAAAACCTATGTTTGATGTTTAGCCATCTGAACAAGTGTCCTAATATTTGTCTTACTATTTATCTCTGTATCAATATCTACTTAATTATTTTAGATTACATGGACCAGATTCAGCCACTCAGAAGAAAAGAACAATTCAGAACAACCCCCCTTGCACTGTCTTATTGCATGTGGGTAAGAAAGAACTCTCTTGTGAGAAAAAGTGATTTTGGGTCTTCTGCAGATGGTATCTTATCTGTCATCTTGACATATCTTGAGACAAAACTTGAACTTGGAAATCTATGTAACATAACAAACCTGAGATTTTTTTTAGTTTCCAGAAAACTTTAAATAAGTGATTCATTTTTGTGTCTGCAGTTTCTAGGTGAATAGGATACAAACTATTATGGACAGAGACCGTGGGACCTTAGTATGATTGAGCTACAGTATGTGAGGGATGTAGGTACCACCAGAGAGCAGATAAATAGTTATAATGCTGCACAACACTTATTTGTTTCTATTTGTTTTAATTTTATTTCTGATTTGACAATTAATGGGGGAAAAGGGTGGAGAAACATATAATGTCACATGTGACATAGCATTTCAAATGTGGCAAGTGACAGCAGATAGTGGTATTGTCTGAGTTCAGAATATGCCCTCAGACTAAATTTTTGCTAACTGTTCCTGCTGTTATTTTCCCATAATTTTAATGATTACATTTCAGCCAGGAATAATACAATACACCAGAAGAATAAATTGTGTTGTGTTTTTTTTTTTTGTTAAATGTTCTTTCTTCCAATTATGCGAAATATTGCCAGACAGAATACTATTTGGCACTGGGGCTAGTTTTGGCAAAGTAGACAAACTAGTATTGGAAATAGTAGAGAAGTCACTTTGAAATGGAAGGCTGATATCAGAGGTAAATGATAATTTGCTTAGTCTTTTTTTTTTTTTTCCAGAAAGACATTCCTGCCTTACGTTTTACTTACATATTAATTCTCATTTCATAATAGAATAATAAAAGTGGAAATTTTTAATCAGAATATATTAAATATTTAATGATGTAATCAAAGCATCAATTTCAGGGGGAAATCAAGCCAATGGAACAACAGTGGACTTTTTTGTGTGTTTTCAATCTCTAGTTTTGTTTAGTGTTTCCAACTCACATGATTTTTAGAAAAAAGATTATTCCTTCACTCAGTTGTTTCCAGTTGAACGTGAAATACTTTTCTAACACAGACCAAAGCAAAGGGCTTTATTTGGTTGTGAAGTTATGTGCCCTGAAGATTTACAATTGTTCTCGCTATCAGCATTACTTTTCCTATGCTGAGATATTTTTTAAGGTTTTAACACAACTTTATACTGAAATACATTCAGTAGATAATTAGATATTATTTGGCACAAATTTCCGCTCTGAAGCTATGCTATTAGGACTGCAAGCTTTCATTTGGTTTAACCGCATCACTGCTACTATAAAAGGTCAGAATGGAGGAAAACATCTATTGCTCCACACTCCTGACACATCACTCCATTAAAAAACTGGCATGCAGGAGAATGCTGTTTTTCCATTACAGAGCAGAACTGTTATGTGACAGACATTACAGCTAGCCAAAGTACAGCAGTTCCTCCTGTATGTCTTGCTGTCTGTGGACTACTTCTCACTAAGTATAGATTAATAAAGGAAAGTAGCGAAAAAGTTAAGGGTCTTTATGAGGGACAATTTTTTTTTTCTTTTTCTTTTTTGTGATATAGCAGCAGCTATTGTTTAGACATTTCCTGTTTAGACTGTATTTTCAAAACTCATTAAAAGTTCTCTTTAATATCTTTATTAACAATCTGGACGAGAGGATTAACTACACCATCACTAAGTTTGCAGATGACACCAATTTGGGCAGGAGTGTTGATCTGCTTGAGGGTAGGATGGCTCTACAGAGGGATCTGGACAGGCTGGACCGATGGGCCGAGGCCAGTGGCATGAGATTCAACAAGGCCAAGTGCTGCATCCTGCACTTGAGTCAAAACAAACCCATGCAACACTACAGGATTGGGGAAGAGTGGCTGGAAAGCTGCCCGGCAGAAAAGGACCTGGGAGTGTTGGTGGACAGCCGGCTGAATATGAGGTAGGGGTGTATCCAGGTAGACAAGAAGTCCAACAGCATCCTGGCTTGTATCAGCAATAGTGTGGTCAGCAGGACTAGGGAATTGACTGTTCCACATACGCGGCACTGGTGAGGCCCCACCTTGAATACTGTGTTCAGTTTTGGGTCCCTCATGACAAGAAAGACACTGAGGTGCTGGAGTGAGTCCAGAGAAGGGCAAAGAAGCTGGTGAGAGGTCTAGAGCACAAGTCTTATGAGGAGCAGCTGAGGGACCTGGGGTTGTTTAGCCTGGAGAAAAGGAGGCTGAGGGGATACCTTATTGCTCTCCACAGCTACCTGAAAGAAGGTTGTAGTGAGGTGGGGCTTGGTCTCTTCTCCCAAGTAACGAGTGTTAGGATGAGAGGAAACGTTATGCCACAAGTTATACCAGGGGAGGTTTAGATTGAATATTAGGAAAAATTTCTCACTGAAAGGGTTATCAAACTTTGGAACAGGCTACCCAGGGAAGTGGTGGGGTTATCATCCCTGGAGTTATTTAAAAGATGGGTAGACGTGGTGCTTAGGAACATGGTTTAGAGGCAGTTTTGGCAGCTTTATGTTGATAGTTGGACTCGATGATCTTAAAGGTCCCTTCCAACCTAGATGATTCTATGAAACTCAATTTTCATATTTTAACCATATTAAACATATACTTAATAAATATCTAACCATCAATAGCTGTTGTGAAAAGCACAATAAAATAAGAAATTACTATAAAATTATAAAAGACACTAATGTCCACAACTAGAGCCTGAAGAGCTTCACTTCAAGAGAATAGTATATCTAGCATTTTAATACAAATTATATACTTCTGTCCATGTGTATGTTCCACACATTTTACAGCTTAGCAGTATATAGAGACAGTTGTCATGCTAGATATTTGTGACCTATTAGATTCTTCTATGACATCTCTTTCTTTCCTAGCATCTGTCTTAGAATAACTTAATGAGAAGCTTACAGATGATACCAACCCAGCCATTTTATCAAATTACATTCAAAATCAGGTCAAGATGTCCTGGAAGACAAAAACCACCAAATTTCTAAGGTAATATATATATCCACCTGTTATCTAGCATATGGTATGATTTTCATATGCCTGATAACATCCGAGACTTTTACATGGTGAGGGCTGATACAGCGGGGTGTAAATGAATTACACCCTGCTGGAGCCATAGCTGGAGGCTAATCAAGAGAACCTGTGGCACTGGAAATCTGGTTTTGCATCCCAATATCATCCCTTGTGCCTCCTCCAGTGCTCTGAGCTGGGCCTTCGCCTGATGTAGACGAGTATTATTCTATTGAAGCTTCTTTATTTCACATGAGATACTGACTGTATTTGAGAACAATTCTATTTCACCTACTCAGTGATATGTATATCTCTAACCTTTTTCTCAAAACTCAGAGGACTTTTTACATAATTTACATGCACATTCTGGAAGTGTAATAAGAGGAAGAAACTAAGACTGTTGGTGGGCAAGGACTTCCCTACAGAAAGAGGTTTTAATTGAAAAGTCTCTTTGCTTAAGGAGGGGGCTTGAGTTCTTTTGGAAACCCCTGTAACTTTGGATAATGTAGATAAAAATATATGGTTTAAGCTTCTTAGGAATTTATCATGTTCTTCTCTTATTATGTTTTGGATGTACGTGGAGTATGGTGCACATTTATGCCTGGTTTGATTGTATTTTGACTCTGGAGTTACTGGCTTCTTTGCTTATTTTTAACTTTATTTTCTGGTTGGTATAAAAACATCAGAGAAGACATTTGATGATTTATTTACATAAAGCTGCTTTCACTATTTGAGTAGTTAGAATTTACAGATGAACTTGAAATACAATTTTAATAAAGGATTTGTATTGCTTTTTCTTTTGCCCAATAGCTGTAGCTGAATGAAATACGTGTATCATATGAAATACAATACTCATTGATATTAGACTCTAAACTACCTCATGATTTGGAGAGCAAATCCCAGAACATAGCTGCTTCATTGAAGGAAAAACAGATGTTTCTTTGGATATTTTGACAATTATATATTGAAAATATCTTCCTTGCACCTTAGCAATCAATCATTCTGGGGATTATAGTGAAGGTAAAAAGGAAGGAGTTAAAATGTAGTTAAAGTGTTAATGTAAAGCACATAGCTCGCCTTGCATAAATGTTTTGGGAGAGAATACAATACCATAATAAAAGCATATTATGAAAAGTGACCCTTAGAATTATCGGTCTTCCTTATTGATCATTTCTGTCAAGAAGATGCATTTTAAGCAGTTTTACTTTGTTAGAATTTGTACAGAGTTGTTCACATTGGCTTAAATGCTGTCTTTAGTTAATAATAGCAAGATCCTTCTGTGCACTATTGAAAGAGAGATGCAACTAACCTGTCACTCTGACATGTAAATGAGACTTGAAGAGTCAATAAATTTTGTGATTTCTGTATGATATACATGCATAGAAAGCAATAACATAAGGTCATTTGGCAGGGAAATTTCAGTAATATGTAGGCATACATTGAGGTAGCTTATGATACTACTTATGTCTCTGGTAGCTCCTATAATAAAGAATAAAGAACTCAACAGGGCCAAATCCAGCCATGCAGCCGCTGCGTCTCCTGTGACTGTTCTGCACCACAGGCATAACTCAGAGAATGCATAAAGCTAGTTTAAATGGCTGCTTAGACTTATGCCCACTCTTCTTCACTAGAGAAGCTGGAATTCTTTCTCAATCTATTGCACAAATTCTGGCTCTCACCTTTCATAACATCTCGCCAAACATTCTCTCTCCCTTTCCTGGTTATGTTAGAAATTAATTCTCTTTTCTCTTCCCTGCATTTCGTCCTTTGTAACTGAATGCACGGCAAATGTGAAATTGTGCTGTATGAAAATTATCTCCTACAGTTATCACTGTAGACACTTAAACCCTTTGTCTTTTCTGAATTAACATTTTTATGCCCAATTGCATTATGTGTATAATAACAGTTTTTATTGATGCTATGCTTTCCATGATTGAGCAATATGATATCATAGTCTCCTAAATAGGACTTTCAAGAATCATTTTACAGCCTGATTGAGAAAAAAAGGTTTTGGTCAGTTCTTTCTGTAGTTTTCTTCTTTGATAAAGTCAGAGCAGCATGGGTCTGTTAATCTGTGGTGCCATGTTGATTGCTCGTATATGTAGACTGACTCTCCATCATATCAGAATGCTTTTTGGGATAGGGAATGAACAGAACATTCTAAGACAGTCACACTAGTAAAAAGCTGTATGAAATCCCTCCCCTCCTCCATTTCCCTCTGATTATTAGTGCCAAATAACATCAAGCCAAGATCTATGGGTTGGCAAGTTCTTAATCCATTCAACATGTCACACAGTGATAAGATCATAGCAATTGTTTTTGTTTGGCAACGAGTGAGATTCCTTACAGAATCTAAATTGTATGACATTTTGAATACAACTTTTGTAGCCTTAGCAAAGACAGATAAAAAGTTAGTTGCCAATATTCAATGGAATAAATTATATTACTTTAGTTCTTTACTAATTAAATAATATAATATAGTTTATTGTTTTACGCAGGCCTCATATCTTATTAGCAGACACAGGTTATCCTGTTTTGGTTTCCAAGTGTTAATCCAAAATTAGCTTTGTTCCCATTCTATGATTTCCCCAGTGTTGTAATACTAACTGAAAATCAGCATTAATGAGTCAGTGTTCTCCTCAGCCAGCATTTTCACAATCCTTTTAGGTAAGTTACAGAAATTGCTGGGTTTGGAATTACCGTTACAAGCTGCTGTTAAAATGACCCTTAGATATTGCTAGGATATAAATAATTTCATCATTATCCATGGTATAAGTCTATTTTATATCAATATTTTTCCTATTTAAAGAAACAGTGAAGTTTACGAAAGAAACCAACACAGCTTTTCTCCCTTAATATTGACATTTCATTCATGTTATAAATGTAATCAACTATTTTGATTCCTTTTACTTTTAAAATAAGAAAACATGAATGCAATGCAATATAAATTTATGTACATGTGTGTCTATATATGTGTGCCTATCTATATACATGTATGTTGATAAATATATGTAATAAACATACATATAATTTACATATGTACATGTAAATATGCATATAAAAAAGTCAGTGTTACATACAAATATATGCTTTCCTATTACCTTAAATTTTGCAGTGTCTCTTTCATATCTTATTACTCTTCAATAAACTTCTGATCTTTATTTTTGTTCATTATTGTATACCTTTTCTTTCTTTCATTTATTGAATATTTTTATATCAAAAGCTGCTCTATCAATTTCTTATAAAACAAAATTCAAAAAATGTTTTTGCATTAAAATATCAAACGAACACATTAAAAATCATAGCAACAGTGGTGGAGGTCATTAAATTAATTGTTTTCAACGTTTTCAGAATAATATTTGAGAAGTGAGCTGTTATACTCCTACTCTTATTTCAACTGCATTGTTCTCAAAATTATTTTGACAAAAGGTTTTCTTGACTTCATGTTGTTATAAAACAAATTGTTATAAAACAAATGCATATGTACTACAAAAATGTAAAAGCATGACAGCTTTTGAGGTTAAGATAAAGCAATTCAGTTTAAAAAAATATGTAGTGCAAGGTTTTGAAACTCATCTACGCATGTCTAGACAGAGAAAACAGTTTGCATCTCCAAAACACTGAACTCCCTAAAGCAAGCTGTGAGAACTCGATGACGTAATAAAAATATTAGTATGTTCTTTAGAGAACATTCTTGGTAGATCGAAAACATAAAAATGTTCATTTTGTGGATAAAAGCAGAGTGTGAGCTAATTCTTATTTAAATAAAATGCTTTCTTGTTATTCCTTAAGACTAAGTTTCGTTCTACACCCTTTACAAAGAAGAACGGGTTAGCACTAATATATCCTTCAAGAAGGTATCTTGTTTTGGAATATCCCTTCCTCTTTTAAAGTATTCTTATTTTTTCATCCTTGGAAAATCCCAGGTATGCTACTATAATAGGAAAATCCTTCCTTCTTTTGCTGTTAATGTCTTGGTAGGAATTAATGTCCTTGCTTTCTAAAAGTGAGTTATCAGCCATAGCCTGATGTCCTAGACATCTAAAGCAACCTGGCAAAGTTTTTACATTCAGGAAATGATTGAAGAAGCCATAAACTATGTCACCTCTTTCACACCAGGTAAGATCAATGATGCAGTATAATGCCAGCCAAGCGTTTTCACTGAGTGACAGGTGACAACAGCCGAATAACAACGAAAATCTTGGCAAATACACGGTAATGAAAAACGTGGCAAAACTCTGAATTACTACCTTTGTATGCAATGTGATTAGTTAGGTATGTATTGTGAATACTTTGTGTCAGAATGGTGTGCCTAAGTGATAATTAAAAGATTAAATTGTGGCTCAATTGACTTTGCTGAGTGATAAGCAATTAAGCTGGTTATCAAATACCCTGGCCCTATTTGGCATATGATATGGTAAGTAATGTGAATGAGTTTGGTGCAACATGTCAGATGTTACAGATTGTATGTATGGCACTCGTTTTCTTCTCTACATAAACCCTCTGGCATAATGAAATAGAAAGTATTAATTCCCAAACACTACTAATCCTTTCCTTTTCAAATAAGTGAAGTGGGGGGAAAAAAAGCAAGAAAGGAAAGAGAAAAAGACTATTTCCCCAAGTAGATTTCTCAGTATCCCTTCCAAACCTGATGCAGCATGCTCTGCAACGATGTTAAGGGTTAAAGATGTGGCAAGTGGAATGTGATTTGAAAAATAAGATGACAGCTAATACAGTGTAAATATAATCAATGAGAGAGTTAAGGTATCTCACTATTTCACAGAACAGCACGTAGACAACTAATCCTAAAAGGAACTGTGTTGCAGTTATTTTAATTAGGACAGGAAAAGTTAGTTATCTGTGCTTCTATTTTAACACATAATTTGTTTGATGAAACAAATGCTCCCAAATTATAAATCAGTTTGGGTAAAGCAAGATTCACTGACAAATCTATGCTGAATTTGACTAATTAGTTCAGCTTAATCAAAAGGGAAAAGTCCCACTGTAACTAGTTCGGCAAGTGCTTAAAAATGATTTATAGGAAATTAGATTCAGACCTTTGTTACAGTCTGATTCAGATGGTGGGTTTGATTTGAGGTTCCTTGTATCTTAATTGAATAGATTTCTTTTTTCAAGCAGATCCCCACTCTAAAGTAGATTCTGTACACTTTTATTATTTTTTCTATAATGATGGGATTCGATTTTAGATTAATTATTATTAACATACAATAATATGTTGAAATCTTCCTCCAGGTATCTACAGATGTGTTTCAGCTCCTGCTATAGTCCATGGAGATAAGACTCGATCTGAGTGCCCTCTGAGACACTATAGGGTATTGAAAACATCTACGCGAGGTTAGCGGATAACAGCTCAGGATTTATAATAACCTATGCCCCTTTGCAGTGCATGATTAAGTTGAGCAACACACTCCATTTAGGTGTCTAAAACACCTAAAATAGTTTTGTGGTCAACATGGAATCAGTAGATGCTGAAGATAACATTCTGGTATCACTTGAAATATCCAATGCTAACCTAGACATGTACATACCTAGAATGTGATACCAGGACTTGTATAAAACCTGTGCCCTTCTGGGCCAGCACTTGAAGAGGGCGGAAGGGTGATCCAGGAAAAGGGGTAGAAACTAAGGAGCTTGTGTATAACAATTTTAACCGCATTAATATTCATACTGATTTTTTTTCTGCATTTATCTGTTCTTTCTCTCTCTGTAATAATTTCTTTTGACTAAAAATTATTCTTGATCAAGATGAGTTCAGACAGAGCAGGCCTGACAATCCATAGTCCTGAGGCATTACAAACTCAGTGAAGAGCTTATGGCCTGTTACTAGACTGGCAATACGATGTTACATGACTACAGAATTGTAGGTCAGGATTTTACTGATGGCCTGCCTGTTTCTAACTTCTTGTGCAGACACTTCAAGTTGAGCTTAATTCACCAATATTTTTGTACTGCTCTGATAAGGCAGAATAACAAAGAACTGATGATCTACCCTTCCATGAAGGACCTGCATTGCCAGTTGAAGAGGCTGAAGCAACCAGTCAGCTGGTAGTTCTGACTTGTATGCAGCAGACAGAAAATAAATTACCCTTATCAAACCTGTGAACATTGTCAAATAACCCTCATGTACATATCTAAATATGTTCCAGGTGTTGACTCAACATCAGGTTTGTAACTGAAAAGTCAACCTTCTTCAAGAACAGACATTTAAAGAATATATTATTTCACTTCAGTTTGCTGAACCACAGAAGTGAGGGGTTTTTCAGTCTACATTTTCCCAGATATGTATGATGAGTAGTTTTTGGAAGGTTGTTTTCCTCAGTAGTGCCAGCACACTTTACTGAGGCAGACAAGCACAATTACATTTATGCAACATTATATGACTGAAGGCACCAGATATATTGCAAATGAGACTCCAACTCTAAAATATAGCAAAAAAATTGCCTCATATTCTGTTGTTGGTTTTGGGTTGTTTTTTTTTTTTTTTTTTTTTTTTTTTTTTTATGAAGAAATGAGAACACCTATAAACAACTTGAAATAACAAATTAAGAAAAATAGATTGCTTTATAAAATATTCATGCAGTCCTTTCATGGGAAGACAAGTTAGTGATTTACAGAAATTAAAAGGAATTCATACTTCTGAATAAAAAAAGATGAATGTATACAATAAGTCTTAAAATGCTTTGGTATAGAGAACTGCATGACTTTCAAAAGATTTTGAGATATATGAAAAATATCTATATGCTACAAGAAAGAGAAGCAGTCAGATCTAAAAAAAAAATTACTCCAAGCAACATGGTAATGAACTGAAATCTGAAGGACAAAAGTAATATTTCTTAACTCATGGCATCATAGGAAACTAGGAGAATTTAGGCTATACTGGTATGGCTGTGTCTTTCATGTTGGAAATCTACTACCCTACTACACTAATACTTGAATCAGACAATGGAAAATCTGCTAAAAATCTTTTTAAGAGGAAGGAAAACTTTTGACATTAAATGATGCCTAGCTTCTAAACAAAAAGCTAAGTGCTCATAATAAGAATATATATAAAAAAAAACAAAACAAAACAAAACGCTGGCACTGCTTTTGGGAATGATAATTTCTATTAAACTTAGTTAAAATAGAGATAAACAGAAAGGCATGAAGATCTTTTAACTCTATTTTATTATTATTTTTTGTTTCGTGTCAATAAGTTGTCTAGCCAAATTTTTATTATTTTTCAGAAGCAGGAGTTCATAGTGACTTCTAGTACTTCAGACAGAAAAGGGGTGAGTGCAAAGAAAGGCACCTAATTGTAGTAAAAGAAAGACCAGACGGTTCACTCCTATAATTGCTCTGAAAATAACTTGTAAAGTCTTTATATTTTAGTTCTGTCTGTCTGAATGTTAAAGAAAATAAGGTTGCGATAAAGTCTTTCTAAGGATCACATCCTGTATGAGACGAATAGCTTCAATTTTCCCAGTTCTAGGATGGAGGGAGCAGTTAAAGCAGTTTTTTGGAGATCCATAACAGGTTGGCCCCAGCTGGATGAAAATATTATTTGTGTTTTCTTGACAAATCTTAAATGTTTTTGAAGTATCAAAGCCTTTTAGAATTTCCATTTAATATTTTTTTTGGTCCTTTAGATTGATATGGATGGATGTTTGGAATGGCCAATGAAAAAAAACAAAGAGCCACTGATTCTCTCCTAATATAATACGGATAGCATTATAAACAATCCGTAAATAAATACTCAAATTCCATTTTTTATGTCTGTGTTTGTGCATATCCATAAGTTTACTGGTCTTCACAGTTCTATGAATGCTATCCACTTTCTGAACAACCTTTTTTAATAAACAACAGCAAAAGGATGCAATGAATTTGCCAGCTTGTGTAATAGTAGTTTTAAATGTTCTTCTATGAATTAATCATCCAGTCAGACTATCTCAAGGTGTTGACTTTTCCCCTTTTTATTTATCTTTTTATTTATTTATTTATTTATGAAAAAGGAGATGAAATATAGAAATTTATTGTCATTGCTTAAATATTGGATATTTTCTTGGCTTTAGCAAAGAAAAGATCACAAGATTAGCTGTACCACTCCATCATCAAAAATAATTTGATTTATACTTTTGTACATTTATTTATGTCCTGGATGAGTTATAAATTATGCCTTAGCATCCTTTTGAGGAAAGATCATTTTTGTTCCACTGTAGTTTCTCTACTGTGCAGATACCTTGTTACACAAATGTCCCTTCTAATGAATGGTCTTACCAACCAAAACATGGACAAGAAACACTGCCTATCATCATAAATTGTAAAGCTCTCATTTTATCTAGTGACATGTGTTCAGGTAAAGCAATGTGTAAAGTCTAAAAAATGTTTTAAAGTCTTTTCTTTTTTTTTTTTTTTTTTTTAACAGCCTACTGTGTAAACTAGAACTTCCTGGTGTTGCTGTGGATTTCAGATTTTCTTCCCTGCCTAGAACTGATCCAATTTGTAGAAAAGATCTGCAGTATAACATTAGGTCATTCTGTTAATGTCATTAAAACTGTATTAGATTAGACAAAAGACCCGTCTGGTGTCTGACGTGCAGAGACCACCGGTGGAGAATTCCAGAGAACCCACTACAAGAACATGACAAACATTTTCCTAGAGCTTATAGTCGTTTATGCTTCAGAGACTTCCTAGGCCAGAGGAGATGTCCTTGGACACCTTTCAGCAGAGTTTTCTTGAATGAAATTTATTTAAATTAAAAACACCACCCATCTCACCACTGAATAAATGGAAGGTGAAAGAAGATAATGTACTGTATCTGTATGGTGTGGGTAGAGTTTTTCTGTGTATCTATCTGAAAGAGAGAATTTTTATCTTTTGAAGCACCACAGAAGGAGAAAAGAATAAAAAGATAAAATCAACGTGCATTTGATCAAACTTTTTTCAGTAACACAACATAATGGAAAAGTACCAGGTTTGGTATCCAGCACATTCACAGATAAGTTTAAGTTTAAAGAATAATATTTCAGGGAAGCAAGGGAAAAAAGATTTCTGTAAGCAGTTAGAAGTAAGTCAATAAGGCAAAAACAAGATAGTAGTTCACAGCTCTTCTCCATACATCTCAGAGGAACAATGTTAAAGTCCCATACAAATAACTCCACGAAAACTAAGAATTGTGCATTCATCTCATTCTTGAGTGTTAGAGAAGCTATTGAGATGAAAAGCTATTATCTTGTATAGCATGTGTGATTTACCTGTATGCTAAATTCTATGGGTTTTGTTGGGTTTTTTCCTTATCATTCATTTTTCTAAACAATTACTTTAATAGAAAGATTTACAATTCACATTTCTCTTTTCATCATTTTTTCACTTTAAGGTGAATTTTTTCAACATGCAAATCAATAATTCAGAACTTGCTAGAGACTGAAACACAGATTTGAAAAACAAGAAAAAATAAGGTAGCTTCTGGATACAGGCAGCTTTTTTCTCAGCTTCTGGCTCCCATGAATATCACAATAACTCAAAATAGTACTTTAAAAGATTCATTGTGTTTGCTACTGCTTTTACATGTTACGTTTTTTTTCTATGAACCTAAATTTACTTTTAAGCTCTTCCTTCTGTTTAGGACAGTGTATTCATCCTAACTATCAAAAATTGAATCAAACAACTAATTGCCAGGGTGAATAGGTGATTGCAGAAACAGATGAATGTGTCATGAACTTTCCAAAAGGGCCTGTCGACTTAGTCATCAATGGAGGGAATAAGAGGTGCTCAGAAATCAGCCTATAGCTGGACTAATCACATCTAACTCTGACCTCCTAAAGGGATGATGTCTATACTTACTGATGAAACACAAGTGTCTAGCATTGGTGGGATGATTTACCCTTATGGAAGGGCTCTTATTATGGAATGAGTCACTCTAAAATCTCTCTTTACTCTTTATTCTCTTTACTCTTGACTGTCTAACCATGCTGGACTTCAGTTGCCTAAACATATGTGCCAGGTACCACATCAAATCTGTTGGACTATGCAAAATGTTCACAGAGGGCCAGAAGGAGACCTTTGAGAGATACCTTTCTGAGAGGTAGCTGGAAGCCAGCTGAAATATTTTACATCAACTCAAATGGCTCTAGGTACTTAACTTAAGGAGAAGGGTTCAGCTCCAGGTTACAGGCAGTTTGGGGTACTATTTCTGAGCTCCTACTGTAGTCAATGGATCTACAGTCAACATACAGGACTCGATTCAGTTGCTTTCACATGGATATCTATTGTCATTTGAAATGCCTGGTGGTATCCTGACTGTTATCTATATGCATAGATGTTTCACGTGTCATTTCCAGCCCTTTCTGGATATCTTGGATATACTAGCGATCTTGAAACTGCACCAGAAGTCTGAGGTCAGTTAGTTGAGTAGAGTCTCTCATAACAAGCAGCAGTCTAAGATACCTTTAAATACAACCTTATACTTGAAAATTATATTTAGGTCTATTAATACATGGATATATTTCAAACAGTATTGACCATTGAAAGGCTCCCATAGCTTCAACTGAAGCGACTTGGTGTTCAGCATTTTTGAAAATTGGAAAAGAACTAACACATTGTGCAATGATGAGGATAAATTTTCTTAATAATTATCTTGCAAAACACTCAGCCACATTTTGGTCGTGTATAAACAGTAGTATTTTAATTTCCTAAGGGCAAATCAGCAAAACTTGTCTTAAATACCTTCATGACTAATCCTTGAAAATTCTTCCTTTTCTCAATATTCTGCAAATTCTTTCTGAATTATGGCATTCCTTTAGGAAAATCTACATCTCACTTTGCAGGCAGATGCAGGCTTTTTCTCTTTGAGTCTCAAGGCAGACAGATTCTAGCCAGTTCCCAGACTGGGTAACTACAGTTAGTAAGTCTATAGAATGATGTAGAAAGCCACTGTGTCATTAGTAGGAAGCTTATAATGTTTACTTTAGAGGTGGCAGAGACCCAAATGATTATAATGGCTTGGTCCAAGGATTGTGGTTTAACCCCAGCCAGCAGCCAGGACCATGCAGCTATTTGCTTACTCCCTCCACAGCGGGATAGGGAAAAGAATCAGAAGAGTAAACGTGAGAAAACTCATGCATTGAGATAAAGCCAGTTTAACAGGTAAAGCAAAAGCTACACACGCAATCAAAGGAAAACAAGGAATTAATTCCCTACTTCCCGTCTCTAGGATAGCAGGGCTCCATCATGCATAACTGTTACCTGGGAAGACAAACACCATCACTCCGAACATCCCTTCCTTTCTTCTTCCCCCAGCTTTATATACCGGGCATGACGTCATATGGAATCTTATGGAATATTCCCTTGGCCAGTTGGGGTCAGGTGTCCCGGATGTGTCACCTCCCAACTTTTTGTGCACTCCTGGCCTACTCGCTGGTGGGGCAGTGTGAGGAGCAGAAAAGGCCTTGACTGCTTCGCAACAACCACAAACATTAGTGTGCTATCAACAGCATTTCCATCCCAAACCTAAAACATAACACTATACCATCTGTTAGTAAGAAAGTCAACTCCATCCCAGCTGAAACCATGACATCCAGTAATAAAGTCTCTTTTACACTGTTATTTCTATAGGTTTAGTCTCACTCAAACTTCTAACCACACATAATTGCTTGCCTTTCTACATTAATGCAATCAAAACTTTGAAATATCCACTCCCAGACGTGAAAACTGAATGACAACTTGCTGCTTTTTTTTGCTTTTTTTTTTGTCTGCAAAATAGTTTTTCAATAGATAACTGCATCGAAGTGATTGGAAGCTTTAAATATTTGTTGGGTTTTGTTAAAACAAAAATACATTTTTTAACACAAATTTATTTATCCCCTATCAACATTTTAAGAAACACTGCACTGATGCTGTTACTGTACAAACTGAATTACATGCAAAATGGCACAACACTTCCAGCTGTTGTCTTAAAAAATGAAAAGCAAAACAAAACCACATTTACAAGTCCTTTCTTCTGGGCAGTTATTTTACAGAACAACATGGAAAAAACTGCAGACAGATACTTTATTCTTTATCATCTCCATGCAATGAATTGGGTTAGCAAGAAGTTTTTTCTGTATTAAAGCCATGTACCTGAGTGGTAGGCCTCAGGACTTTTCCCTGTGACATTAGCTGAATAGCTGAGAGGGACAAGCTTGTTCAAGTGAAAAAGGAAAAAAAACCATTATGGCTTATCTTTTGTTCTCTCAATCTTTCACAATGTTCTGACTGAAGACAAAGTGTGAAGAACAGACGCAGTAAGCATCTGAAGGAGGAGCAATACCAAAAAGAAAGAATTACAAAGGGGTTTTGAGTCATATTTCATTCCAGTGTAACTTTGTTCTATGTTCTATCTTTTCATCTGTATCAAAAATAAGAACAGAATTCAGCCACTCCAAAGGGAAAACAAAGCAAAACAAAACAAAACAAAAGAAAACAAAACCCTCAAAAGCTGTCTGTAAAAATAACTACTGTAATCCAAACTTTTGGTTAGGGCTTGTGTAAGTACATTATGCAGCATATATCAAGCATGCACCATTCTAGAAAAGACCCTGTCAACTTTAAAGTATCCTTTTATGTTTCACAGAGATTTTAATAATATGCCTATCAGATGGGGTACTTTCCTGGAAACAGTTGTATCCCTCAATTTTCCCATTTGATTTTCTTAATAAGGAGACACTCCACGGATGTGAAAGATTGTGCTTATGGAATTTCAAAAGAGGAAGGTAAAGATGTCATCATTATCCAAATAGCTACATACAGTAAATCAATGAACAGTAGTGGAGCACGTGTATTAGAGAATATAGCTTTCACCACTGTGAATTCCCAGTCATAATGAAAAACTAAAAAAAAATTAATTAATAAATGTACACATACAATATATTGGTTTATTTAGCACCTGTCAAAGGCTAACTTATACTATCCAAATGAATTCATTATGCATTCTAAATTTTGTCTCCAACCAAATCCTTTCTATGGTGGTGTATATGTATACAAAAGTGGGTAAACAAACACACTTGATGTTATGAATCAAGCGTTAATAAATGGTAGGACTATACTGTCTCAGCTAAAAATGGGCAAATTTAATTTCCCTGTTTTTATTCTTATCTACTATATGACCTCTTTACCTTACTGTAAAGAGCTAACATCATTGATTTTATAACTACTCCTAAATTGACATAGACATAATTCCAGTCCTGAACATCTGATGCAGACATAAAGTGGATATACAACATTTCCCAGAATCAGACCAAAGGTTTGTGAAATGTGTACGCTCCTTGCAAGGGATGAAAACTTAGAAGGTACTTTCTGAAATTATTGCCTGCATGAGTGGGGATAAATTTAGCTTTAAGCTGATGAGACTTATAAAACAGAGAAACTAATATTAGCTCTAATAATGTTATGAATAACCATGGAATTAAAAACTGAACCCTTGCTGCACCAAACAGGGATGTTATTTGTGCTACAGAAGAGTACATGGACTGAGAAACATCTATTTTAACAGCAATTAGAACTTAAAATGTCTGTAAATGACAAAGCTCTTGTTCTCAGTTTTGGAATTTAGTTTACACTGAAGTATAATTTCCTACTTTATTGCTTGTGTCCAGATATGGAGGAAATTAATACAGATTTGATAGGGATTTTGGAAAGATTAAGACTGTGTTTCCCACAGCAATGAAAGGAACTGCCAACATTTGGCTGATGTGATTACTGGTGTCTGGATTTTATTGTATGTATTTACCATGCATAATATGTTAGTGCAGCTATACTCATTCCTAAATGTCATTTTATTTTTTAAAACAGAAGAAAAAAAACCCACCACGATCCTTTTAAATTAGAAATGCATTGTTTTCTAAAAGTAAGGGATTAACCGAATTTAAAAATGCCGTGGAAATGAAAGCTTGTTAAAGGACTCTAGATATAGCCTGTTGTTGAAGGAAGTTCTGTTGCTAAGCAACAAAACCCACAAAGCGTTAGGTTCATAAAATGCTGATTAATTAATATACTTAGTAGATAGTGAACAAAGCCATAAATTGTACTTGCAAGGTTATATTAAAGAAGCAGATGAAACATCTTGGGTAGCAGCTTCAACACTCACACAAAATTGGAGCCAATGATCAAACTTCCATTTCTTCCAGTGGGAAGCTAAAAGCTGGACAGTGATGCAAATTTCAGTCTAAATGTATCTATGTTGAATATCCAATACTATGAAGGCTTACTGTCTTACTATGAAAGATATATCTGACTGATTGATGTGTTATGGGAAATGAATGGTCACAAGAATTGCTAAGAACCTAATTAGAAATATAATTCCTGATTTTTGATTATAAATCAAATAAGAAAACTAAACAATGGTTGCATTTTTATATATCAGTTTCACATTCTGGTGCTGAACAAAGTTGAGACTGCTGGAGAATAGGTGAAGGACTTATATTTTAATTTAATTGACTGAATACAGAAACATCATAAAAGCTTCAACCATGTAGAAGAAACTTAAATTGAGAGATCTGGAAAGATAAAAAAAAAAAAAAATAAATAGGCTTCGGAAAAGAGAAGCTTTACAGTATGAAAAGGCACACAGTATCATGCAAAATTTATCAAGGAAGCCTTATTAGAAATCCTGTACAGAAGTGTGATTCTGCTAAATCTTTGCAACATTGCAAAGCCCTTAATGTCAGAAGGCAGACCATTGAAACAAAAAAAGCCCTATACCGGACATAATAGTTAGTAAGCAGAGTAATTCAAAGAACAAAATGTGAGTAGCTCAGAATGTTATGAACATGCAACAATGGACATCAAGAACGCTTTCCTTGATTGAGATACAACTACGTCAGGTACCAGTACCAGGAAAAAAAAAAAAAAACTATGCACAAAACATTGCTTTTACTACAGGTAGATACAATATGAATTTTTGGAAAGGAATCAGGCCACTAACACTAAAAAAAAAAAACAAACAGGTGACTGTTATAGAAGCTTTTCCTGTAGAAGACATGAATGTCCTCTCTGGATAAGAGATCTAGAGCTAGATTTTGTGACTGATCACCAAAAATGTATGAAATATCTGCAGCTCCTCATTACAAAAACAATGTAGAAAGAAATCCATATTTAGCTACACTATTAGTCTTCATAGTTTGCACTGTGCAAGTTTAGAAAACACTGGGAGATCATAATATCTTGGGGAATTTCAGAAACTGACCCAGACACCTGTTGAGTTAAGTGGTTTGAGTTATTACATTTTGGGACAGAGAATTAGACTCTGGATGATATTAGACAGTTATCTTCTGCTCTGAGCTCCAAGAAGAAAGCATAAAACATGCCTAAACATTTTCAGAGAGCTAGATAATAACAGTAATAATTGGTATACTTTATATACGCCAATATATAACGTATCTTCACAGCATCCACTGCATCTTACCATTGATTTCAGTAGACATTAGCTTAGACATTTTTTTACTTATGTTGTCTTGTTCAAAACAATGCTGAATTAAAATGAGATTATGATAGCATATGTCTATGAGTAGACTATTTACTGTATTTTGTTATTTTATGTAATGCAATGCTGTGTGCTAAATCCTATTAGGTGAATTATTTTGTTTTGCTGTATATGTAAGTATAAAGCTCTTCTGGTGAAGGAAACAAATATTCACTGTATTTTTAGGATTTGATTTTAGCTAACCAACCTGAAATTCACCTGAAAATCATGGACTGTGTGTGAAATATGGTTTGGGTTAATTAGCCACTAAATAAAACAGTGTTTCTTTCATTCCATTCTTTTTCTTGATGTTGAGATGTTCTTGACATTGCAATTTAGGGAACAATTCTGGACATCAGGACATAGATTTGTGAATCCCCGAGTGTATGAAACTGACACAGTACAATACTCTGTGGAAGTAAGTGAGCTTGTGATGAGAGGGGAAGCCATACGGTTCTGCTAGGGAAGGAATCTTTCAGGATTTAAATACCTTTATCCACTAATACTGCTGTGTTGCACCTGGTATGATTCTGTATCGTGCTGCTTTCTCACCTTAATCTGCTTCTATTACAGATTATGTTTCCTACTAGAGATATTTTATTTATTGGAGGAGCCATTCTCAGCAATATTCTGTTTTATATAATGGCCTTAAACGTTCATGGGAGAGGACCAATTTTATCTTTGTGTCAAATGTATATGAATAGATTCCTTTAGGTGCTTGGTGCTATTAGAATTAGATACCTAGTTCTACTAAACTTTGAAAGCAAACTGAAATACTGACTTAAATCCTTCTGAAAATCAAGAAATATATATAAAATAATATGTCAAAGTTATTTTCATTCTTTATAAAGTATTTTCAATTGTTTGTCTAAATTAACAACTTTAATGGGGACTGCATCAACAAAATTATCTTATGAGAGCAAACCAGAAGCTCTGTGGCCACTTTAGGCTGCACTTTTTCCATTCTATAGAAATATCCTGAATAATGTGCATTGGCTTAAAAGCAAACTACAGCTACAGCATCAGCTGAATTGGCTGTTTCCAACTCACTAGAACTCTGCTTATTATGTGCTTGAGAGACTTGTGAGCTGCAGGAAGGTGGGGGCAGGTAGGGGGGATAGCTGTGCATGGAAGGCAAATGTAAGATAAGCAAAGTTTGTATTCCTTTTCACTCGAATCTGTGCGTAGTTGCTTTGCCCTTTTGAAATAACCCCGCACTGCTCAGCTCTACAATGTTTACTCCTGCTGAGTAGCACTTAATCATGAGAGAAGGCTCCTGGGTATCAATGAGACTACTCAGAAGAACAGCACTACTCAGGCTGAGTAAGCGCTGCAGAATCAAACCCACAAGAACAAGCGCTGAAAGATGTGCTGTTAAAGCAATTAGAGCTATAAGCAGGATAGCCCCCTTCTGGGATTTCAGTGTGAAAATGAAGGTCTAATAACATCCATTTTCATCATGTTGACTTGATGAGCCGGTCACAAGTAAGGTACGCAAGACGTGATCGAAAAAAAGGAAGACTAATGATAAGGTAGAAGAGCACAATGGCATATATTGCCCTGAAGCTTCTGGGAGGAAGGACACTATTGACTGAATCAAGCAGTGTGCTCTCACTACAAGTTTAATAAATAGTACTGCTTTTTAAACATCATTTATGAGATGAAAAATAAACTGCGAGTAGGGTGATACTTTCTTTCTGGGGTATATCTCCTTACTGGTTCCATTTTTTTATTAACATCTCTGATATTCCACAGTGTATATTAATGAACATAATATAGCAATTAAATATTTATTAAATAATTACTTATTATTTTTGTGTTTTTAAACAATGGTGACCTCACTTTTCATTAGTAACTTTAGTATACTGTGCTGTGTTGCATATTTATTAATATTTCATAAACTGAAAAAGTTGAAAAAAGACACAAGGTCCATAGGGTTTGAAGCCAGGAATATCACTAGCTCTGACAGTGAAAAGACATTGCCTACTTTTTTATACTGACGCTACTGTTCTTATATATATACAAAATATATATATATTTGCATAATTTAAAACATATTTAGAGACTCGTCCTTATTGTACTAAGCTGTGTAGAAGTAAGTGGTAAAGAAAACGTGTTTCAAAGTTCAGAGGCAGAAGGTTTAAAGTTCTAATTCTGCTATGGAAGCAACAGAAATAGATCACAGAATTAGTTCATGATAGCAAAGTCCAGGAAAGCTAATAATAGTGATTTTGGATCATATAAGGCTGAGAGAGCTGGGACTCTTCAGCCTGGAGAAGAGAAGGCTGAAGGGAGACCTTATTATTGCTTCTAAGTATCTCAAGGGTGGGTTGAAGGAGGATGGAGCCAGACTTTTCAGTGGTTCCCAGTGACAGGACAAGGGGCAATGGGCACAAGTTGGAGCATAGGAAGTTCCATTCAAACACAAGAAAAAACTTCTTTACGGTTAGGGTGACAGAGCACTGGAACAGGCTGCCCAGGGAGGTTGTGGAGTCCCCTTCTCTGGAGATTTTCAAGACGCGCCTGGATGCAGTCCTGAGTAATGTGCTCTAGGCAATCCTGCTTTAGCAGAGGAGTTGGACTAGATGATCTCTAGAGGTCCCTTCCAATTCTGAAAACTCTATGATTCCATAATTCCGTGATATACTACCAATAAATCAGCTCTTGCTTTCTGATTAAAAGTGTGAGAACCTATATCTCAGCAGCATTTTTTGCAAATGTAACTTCTTTCAATAAATCCGTGAGTGTTTGGTGGAGATTTTGTTATGTGAACCAAGTAGAAACTTAGAAAGGGAGAACAATATGTTAAAAGAAATTTGTTCTGAAAAAGAAATGCTTTGATACTAGAGACAAGCAGCACAGCAGGAGCTTAAACAAATGAAAACAACCTTGGTGTTTGCTATTCTTCTCTGGTGACAGCTTTGTGGAGGGCACCTAGCTGTTAGAGAGCAATTTAAGAGAAGGATCTGGCAGCATGTAGCACCGTGGTATCACAACAAAGGAAGAAAATGAGATCTTGTTCTTTTTTTTCCAAGAAATTCATACGGATAGTCTCTGTTTTTTATGTTGAATGTATTTATTTGGTGCATGTGTGTGGTGGTGTAGGGGGATGCTTTTGCAGTAGTATGCATTAAACCTACACTCAAGAGATGCTCCTGCCCTTCTGGAATACTTTGTATTGGTTTGGTTTTTCTGGAGTCACTCAATAAAGAATTTGTGGTTGGAGAGATTGAAAAGGAGAGAGACAATCCCCAGTGAGGGTAAGTAGCTTCAGAAACAGAGACACAATGTTCCTTCTTTTTCCCCTCAGGCACGAAATGGTGGATGACTCAGGGGAAATTGTGAAAATGTGGACATACTTCTTACCGGAACACTAATAACATTCTCCCATTTTGCATGACTCATTTGCTCGATGACAATTGTTGTTTCCCCTCACGTATTGCCAATCCTTCCTCTACACAGGGGACATAATGTAATTCCCTGCAAGAAGTAGCTCTGTTTATGAAATAGTAAGAATGAAATTTCTTCTCACCTCACAGTATTTCATATGGTACCTTTCCAAGCTCTTTGCCACCAGGGACCTGTAACATAATGCATTGCAGCAGTGACTTTCTTCCCTCTGTTTCTGTCTCCAATAACGTCACAGCTATGCTGCTTTGCTGCTTGAACTTTCACATCCTTCCCTTCCCTTCCCTTCCCTTCCCTTCCCTTCCCTTCCC
>VZSZ01004337.1:123529-207731 GCA_013398815.1 Ibidorhyncha struthersii
CCCTTCCCTTCCCTTCCCTTTTCCCTTCCTTTCCTTTTCCCTTCCCTTCTCTTCTCTTCTCTACTCTTTCCCACTTCAGTGTTACAGTTAGAAAAAGAAATGTCATTGCAATAAGCAAGGTGCTACTTTTGTAAAAAGAACAAAAATAAAATCTTTAAACAGTTCTTTGTAAGAATCCAAGATGAGTAAAAAAATATCTTCAGTGATGCTGATGCTATCAGTCCCAGCCAGGCTGCTACAAGTTTGAGATAGTTTATTATAGGTATTGATTATATAACTGAGTCTTGTGATTTCTTTTCATGTATCTTTTTATGAAGAGGTTCTATGCATAGCTGTTTCTTCCCTTTAATTTTGTTAACCTTGAAAAATTATAATCACTGGAATTGCTTCTCGTCTGCCAAGATGACTGGTATCCTTTCTTTTATTACAGAATACCCCGGAACAAAGCATGATATAGTTTTGGTTGCATCATGATTTTTCTCAAATCTCTATACGACTAATAGAAACAGAAGTAAAAATTAACTAACTTTTTTTTTCTTTTTTTATCTTCAACAACTTTACAACACACATACTAGAAAACACTGTTGTTTTTTTTTTAATAGTGTTTTCTTATACAAACCGCAATGTTGAGTGTTAGAATGGATGAACAGGTTTATGCTTTATTTATGTACATTTAAGTATATTTAGGCATTTATATCAAGATCCTACAATCATCAGGCTTAAGTTTAGACACAATATATAATTTCATTGAATAACAAGACTAATAGAAAGGTTTAAAATTAAGCATGGCTATTATATTTCATTAATTGAGAGGTTAGAATTTCAAGTGTTTGTTTCTTCCCCTAAGTTATTTTATATCCATCTCTATGTACTAAAATAATAGTGATAAATACAAAACTAATTATTTCATTGCTCTGTAAACCAGCTGTCATTGTTCTACTGAAATCCCAGCAAGGAAGACAAAGTAGAAGAGCCAGAGACAAGAAAGCATGTCCACCTGCATTTGCTCTTTTTTGGTCAGATTCAGTGGTTTTATTCAGTGAAACAGGAACAGGGTAAAGATGCCCATGGGAAACTATTTGACTGCTGGGAACAACAAAAAAGCTAATTTAAAGATTCCTACCTGTCTCTATTGCTATACTTTACACTCCAGATGAATTCAAAAAACATGTCAGGTCTGAAGCATAAAACCACAAACATATGCCAGTTCATGCCTTGCAAAAACAATGGGTTTGTAACTTCAAATCCCTTAATTATTATTTTATTTGATATATTAATTAACATTATCAGATTAAAGAGTAGAGGAGCTGTTTTAGGTCATATTTGTATATGTTTATTTAATATTTCAAAATAACTAAAATATTGAGAAATAAAACTTTCAGTGGAATGTTGTAAAGTCATTAGAAAGTGAATAATGGTGCCCTCATTTGTCTGTGGAATAGAATATTACTCTTGGAAATCTATTCTTTTATCTATTTGTCCCTGTCCTGCTGCTATTTTTGCTAGTCAGGAAAAGGCTTCCAAGCCATATCGTCTTCCATTTAGAAGCCTTTCTGTTGTGGGTTATAGTCAATGATTTAGGTATTTTGTTGTAATGCTTGGCAGAGCATCCTCAGGCTTATTTCACAGCTAAGCAAGATTTTGCTAGATGGTTTCTGAATTCAGAGTCTTTTTCAGACAGCTCAAGAGGGAAAAATGCTGATTCTTTGGAAAATGCTGCATTGTATTTATTGAGTTAAAAAAGCAATCTTCACTTTGGATGATGTGGATAATTTACGTAACACAGCATAGCTAAAATTTTTAAAGAAAATGGTACCTGTCTTTTTTAACCCTTACAGTATGACTGCAAAAGGCTATAAATAAGTGTCTATCTCCTCTGGCATGGCATTAGCAATCATAAGCCAATGTTAATGTTTAAGCATCAATCACTTCTGATGCAGCTTTCAAAGAAAATTCAATAAGGCTCAGACTCCTAACAGATTTGCAAAACAGACAGACTCCAAGTGGTATATTTGATTTCAAGTCACATTTTTTGTTAGTTCTGTTCCTGAGAAGGTTTCTGAAAGACATTACTTCTTTAGATAAAGACAATCTATTTTTGATCTAATTCATGACACAGGAAACAGTTTTAAGCTAAATAAAGAGTCATCTCTGGAAAGCTTCATTCAAATAAATTATCATGTTGTTAACTCACATACTATATTTTGTTCTTTACCTGCTCTCCCACATCCTGAGTGCTCTAACCATTGTGCTATAGCACAAAAGAAAGGCATCATCCTATGGAACAGTAACTGTGGAAAAATTAAAAATGAGATACAGCGTGCAAAAAAAGAGAAGCAAATGGAGCAAAAAGTCCCTAAATGAAGCAACAGGAAAGTTATAGAAAGAAACCTTTCCACCTTAATCCATTCTCACTCCTTCTTATGACTTAGATTAACACTGCTTTCTGTATAAAGGATCATATATGAGGGATAAAGTTTATTCACACACCTTCAGAACTAAGTTTGGGGAAATCAAGGGAAAAGTCTGAATAGTTTTGCTTTGATTTGGGTTTTGTTAGTTTTTCCTTTTTTTTTTTTTTCAAATCCTTCCTTTAGACTATTTCTGCCACCAGTGGTGGCCTAGTCCAATATTTTCTCTGGACATCAATCAAGAAGAGGATGGTTTTTGCAGGTTTAAAAAATCAAAATCAAGTTAACTTTAATATTTTATTTTTTCTTATGAACGGTCATCTTGGTTCTTATACCATCTTCATCATTCTGCTTAATGCTAAAGTTGACTCAGTTTATATTTGTTTACAAAGTTCTAAAATAATCCCCTCAATTTTCTGTATGCAAGACAGACTCCAACCCATTCATTCACCAGATGTATGTGAGGCAGTAAATACATCTTCATGATTGTTTGTCAGTGTTGCAGATACGTCAGGGCTTCTGTACTCTCTCCATGAGAGGGTTTCATTTCAAGTATCTTGATGTCTGTGGGTCTGACTCCAGTGAAAACCAAGGACCTTTCAGGCTAACTATTGCCATAGCCATTGAACGGAGGGTATTGAACTTCTAACAAGGGAACTGAAAACAAACAAACAAACAAACAACAAGAAAACAGATTTGCATGCCAATCTGCAGAAAACGTGCAAGAAGAGTGTATAGGCCATTTCCTTACTCGTGTTTACACACCTACCCCAGGACTGTTTGAAAGCTTCTCTGTCTAGAAAGGACCTGCAACTGAAATCTGCCTAAAAGAAGGTCATCTTAGGATGTTTTTTACAGTCAGTGCAGAGAAATTGGCAATGTTAAAGCATAAAACAGCTTCTTCTAATATAATTATATGGTTTACGCCTCAAAAAATTTCTGTGCACTATGTAGTCCAGAATGCCCAATTAAGCCCATGCAGAATGTCTAAGTAGACCACAAGGGCTTGGAGTTTTTGTTTCTCTAACAAACTCAAACTCAACTGAGTATATATTTCTCAAATTTTGAGTATTATATGAATTCACTTATGGTGACTAACCTTAAGATAACGGTTTGCATGTATCCTTTATCGCCTTTTATTTAAGGCAGGATTTTATTACTCTGATTTACTTAGACAGTTTTCCTGTTTAGCTACAATGGTCTAAACTCCTCTTCAAACCTTCAAAATCAATTCTATCATGTCAGATCTAATCCTTGACCAATTCCTCAGTAACTTAAGGTATGTGTTTTATTCGCAATCAATGTGTCTAGAGAATGTGACAAAATTTTTTTAATTCTAGCCATTCAATGGCAGAAGAATGAGATCCAGTTCTAGGTCATCACTTAATAACAATTTTCCTCACATTCTTGTTACTTCTTCTCATATTATTTTGCTTTTGTGCTATAGAGAGTGAATGCCTTTAAGGGATTTTAGGTGTGTGCTTTGATTTATATTAATCTATCATACTTAGCATTACAAAGTACATGTTAAAAAACATTGTTGCAAGACTGTTACCAAACCTCCTTCCCAAATCAGAAATAATTCTAGAGATCATAACAAATATCAAGGAGAAAGTAACATTTTCCAGGATATATACAAATATATATATATACACACACACAATTATTTTTAATAACTCAGAAATAAAAAATAACATCGGAATTCAATGTGTGTCTTGTTTGTCTTCCTTCCTTTTGGAGTCTGATGTTCTAAAGCCTCAGAAATTATCCCAAAATTCTTCATTCAGAAAATTTATTGTATTATTCTCTTTAAACAGTCTCTTTAATACTTTTTTTTTGGTGTAATTTAGTGTTATTTGGGTTTGGTTTTTTTTTTTAACCAAAGAGCTACTCATTTCATTGGAAAAGGCACATTTTCAATACATTACCAACTCCATTTAATCACATCTATTTTTTTTAAGGAAAATTAAGTCTTCAGTAAAAATCACCATAAGGGATAGAAAATGGAAAATTATATTGGTCTTACATATTAACATTGTACAGTGATTAACATCAGATGGCAAATATAACTAAAATATACTGTATCTATACTAAATTATATGCAGTTAGTCTTTCAGGGACATGATTCCCATTGATTTAGTTGAGAAAAATATTTCTAAATGCATTTGTGGCTCTAGACTTCAATTTTTAAATGAGAATAAATCGTGTTATTATTTTATTAGGCAAAGCTGAAAATATCAGTGAATACATTGTGCAGCCTATGCAGCATGCCCTACTTCTGTGATGCAGAAAGTTTGTATGTAGCTGTAAATATTTTAAAAGAAATATTTATTGTTATATTACTTTTTAATGAGTTGCAATATTTTTTTTATTCCTAGACTGTAACAGCATGGTGAGATATTTATTACAATGGAATAAATATTTCATTTTTAACATGTGCCTCTTAACTCTGCAGATTTAACTATGATGATGGGAATTCACTAGTCAGACAGGAAAAGTAAATATTCAGATATCTCGTGGAGATACAGAGGAGGTATAATGGTATAAGGCATATTGTTAGAGTGAGGAATAAGTTTATAATGATATACATTTAAGAGGGGGAAGTCCAAAGATCAGAGAAGCTTTCATAAATATTTAGCATTTTAGCACTGTGATTATTTGAAATGAGCATCTGAATTCTTTGAGAAGTATCTATTTCCTACAAGGATCTAAATGTAATTTTTCTATGAACATTTTCTGCTGAAATTCTGGTGGGGATTTTTTTGTGAATTTCAGACTCTTCCAATGTTCTGTCAGTCTTAAAAATATAGTATATCTGAACTCCATGTTGTAGACATTTTCCTAACTGATATGAGTGGCAGTTCTTGTTGGCTTCTGGAAAATTTAAGCCCATTTGTTTGTTCTGTGGGTGGAACAGGAGAATTGAGGTTCATGACACTATTATCCTGTTTGGCTCCAGAATCCTTTTTTCTACAGTCCACTAAAAATGACATAAACCCAAAGTTTCTTGCTACGGCATAGATTTCCTACCTACTGCTTAAAACTGTCAAAGTTCCTTCATATGCAGTTTTTTCAAATTTCAATTTAATTAATATATTAACGTCACCATTTTTCAATGAAGACTTAAAGCTTTCGATGTTTTAATTGCTTGGGCACCCTAGTGCAGATAACCACAGCTGATGGTAAGATAAGATGTACAGATTTAAGAGATTGGGACTGTTATTTACACATGGATAACTGTACTTGCAGGACTGAGGTTAATGACAGAGTAATGTTATGAAACACCAGCCTTTCCTTTCTTTGTGATCACAGATTTATAAGTGATAAAGAGTATATCTCAAGTATTAAAAATGAACAAAGTGAGATGCCTCAAGCAGCAATTGTCAATAGGAATTATCACGTGACCCATAAGCCATAAATATGTTTGTGGGCCCACATTCTTTTTTAACAATACTGAAGTAAGCCAATTTCCTTGAAGTCCAGAAGAAAATAATTTGGATTTAAAAATCATTTTTTGAATTATTGATAGCCTTGAAGATGTGATAACTAAATAATGGAAGTTATTCTTGCCTGAGTCAAACAAGTACATCATTGTAATGCAGAAAACATTTAAGAAATGGTACATCAAGGTGCCAGAATTATATCACTATATCTCATCCTTATCATTCCTATTAGTAACAAAACCAAGATTAGCTCTTCAAACATAATTGCCACTCAGCTGAAGAGCTATGTCCGTAGTAATAGTGAAGATCAAGCTAAAATAACCATGGGAGATCAGTAGGTAAATTGAGATCAAATAGGCATTGCAGACAGTTTGAGGATTAAAGCTACAAGACAGGGAACAAAATAAAAATAAGCACGGACATAAGAGATACTTCAAGATAACAGCATTAGCAACGGGATCCAGGCAGGGGTGTCAGGTGGGCAGAGAGGCCATGGCGGTGCTCAGGGGATCTGCAACTGTGCATGTGCTTGTGAACCTGGAGAGTGTGATGTGTGTGCAGCACTAGTGATCTTCTGCCTCTGCCGGCCCAAGAGAAGGAGGGGATATGGCTGTCTGTGCCTGTGTCTGGTGTGAGTCCTGAATGTGGGTGCTGCTGGAGGCAGTGCCTTGTCTGTGGCTGCATGTGTAACCAGCCATGTCCATGTCCTCTGTGTGTCTGTGCATGTGTAACTGCGTGTGCAACTTCGTGTCTGTGTCTCTGGGACAAGTTTTCAGCTTTGCTACTAGCTGAACTTGAAAACAGGAAAATGGCAGCTGCACCCCTCAGCCTGAGCAGAGACCTCAGGGCACTGGGCAGAAGGAGTCCTGGGCTGGACCTGCTATAGGAGGTGGCTATTCTTAAAATCCCTTAACCTCCTCATCCTGTTCTTAATCTGTTTGGTGGGTTGACCTTGGCTGGCTTCCAGATGCCTACCCAGCTGTTCACTCACTGCCCCTCCTACACAGGCCATGGAGGAGAAAATAAGATGAAAAATCTCATGAGCGAAGATAAAGACAGAGAGATCACTCACAGGCAAAACAGACTCGACTGAAAAACTGAATATGAGCCAGCAGCTCCAGAAAGCCAATCGTGTCCTGGGCTGCATCAAAAGAAGCATGACCATCAGGTTAGGGAGGTGATTCTGCCCCTCTGCTTTGCACTCATAAGACCCCACCCAGAATACTGTGTTTAGTTTTGGAGACCCTGGCAGAAGAAAGACATGGACCTGCTCGAGCAGGTCCAGAGGAGGGCCACAAAGATGATCAGGGGGCTGGAAGACCTTCCCTGTGAGGACAGGCTGAGAGAGTTGAGTTTTTTTTAGCCTAGAGGAGGGAAGGCTCCAGGAAGACCTTGTAGCAGCCTTTATCAGGGAGTTTACTGATAGGATGAGGGGTAACAGTTTTAAGATGAAAGAAGGCAGATTTAGATTAGGAAGAAATTCTTTACTGTGAGGTTTTTGACATACTGGAACAGGTTACCTAGAGAAGTTGTGGATGCCCCATCCCTAGAAGTGTTCACAGCCACGCTGGATGGGGCTTTGAGCAACCTGGTCTAGTGGAAGCTGTCTCTGCCCATGGCAGGGGGGTTGGAACTAGGTGATGTTTAAGGTCCCTTCCAACCCAAACTATTCAATGATTCTATGATTCAATGATTCTATGACTTGGGAAAATTAATTTATTGCCAACATAAAGAGTAGAATGGTAAGAAACAAAGACAAAATTAAAACAAAAACACCATTCCCCACTCCTACCCGTTTTCCTGAAGCTCAGCTTTACTCCCTCTACTCTAACCATGAGCAGTGCCAGGGGATGGGGAATGGGGGCTGTGATCAGTCTATAACAGCTCCTTCCTCGTCACACTTTCCACCTGCCCCAGTGTGGGTTCTCCATAGGCTTCAGCTTCCTTCAGGACCTCTCCACCAGCTCGAACGTGGGGTCCTCCACAGGCCGCAGTGTGGATATCTGTTCCATTGTAGTCCTTCATGGACTGCAGGAGGACAGCCTGCTTTACCATGGTCTTCTCCATGGGCTGCAAGAGAATCTGTTCCAGCACCTGGAGTACCTCCTCCCCTTCTCTCTCTTTTTTATTTTAAATTACTATTATTTTGTTAAATGAACGGATATGTTACACTAGTACTTGAGTTAGGATTGTTGCTTATTGTTTATAGAGATTATATAACACTTGAAAAACAATATTACAAAAATCATCTCATTCTTATTGACTTTGTCTGTTGTGGTAGTTGTTAAGGATGTATTACTGTACTACTTTTTTATCAGTAGCCTGCAATGAAAACGAAATCTGTGCCCAAAGTGTCTGTAAGTTAAGGAGACTTTTGAATGCTTCTTAGCATTCAAAAGAATTCTTCTTTCTGCTAACATTTTTTTAAATCTGAGGACAAAGGACTTATTTATACATGTAATGTGATGGGAATCAAGTAAAAAATCTAGAGAATGCAGAATTTAAATACTAGAAAAAAACACCCTTGTAGGTTTTGGGGTTTTTAATGCATTATATTACATCAGATTATTTGAGGTTTGTTCTTGTCCAGAGAAAATTATAAGTGTCACATAGCAGGACGTGAACTTTTAAGCAACAGCAGAAGGAACCCTAGGTCCTAAATAAATTTTACTTAACTCCAGCTACTTACCTGCCCTAGTGTTGTTCCAGTGAAGAGAGGTCAGCATCTGCTGTGAGGCTATTACAGGCCTCAGATGGGTTCATTTGGGTCTGTAAGTTTCTTCTTCTTATAATTTCCGTTATATTAGAAATATATTATTTCATTAAAATAGAAAATTAGGCAACAGAAGGGTGGTCAGATAGCACAGAGAAAGCACGGAAAGCTAGATGAAATATACTGGAGGAATTTCACACCATGCTGGTACATGTAGGAGGAGGAATACAGAGAAATCATTCGAGCAGCCAGGGATCAGGTTAGGCAAGCTAAAGCCCAGACTGAATTAAATCTGGCTAGGGACATTAAGACAAACAAAAAATCCTTCTATAAGTATGTCAGTGAGAAAAGAAAGACTAAGGAAGATGTGGGCCCTCTCCAGAAGGAAATGGAAGAGCTCGTCACCCGGGACAGAGACAAAACTGAGGTACTCAACAAATTTTTTGCCTCAGTCTTCACTGGCAAAGACTGCAGCCACACTACCCATGATGCAGAAGAAAAATGAGAGGATTGGGAAAATGAAGAACCACCCACTGTAGGTGAAGATCAAGTGCAAGACTGTCTAAGGAACCTGAAGGCGCACAAGTCCATGGGACCTGATAAGACACATCCATGGGTCCTGAAGGAACTGGCAGATGAAGCTGCTAAACAACTCTCCATCATATCTGAGAAGTCATGGCAGCCTGGCAAGGTTCCTGCTGACTGAAAAAGGGGAAACATAACCCCTGTTTTCAAAAAGGGAAATAAAGAAGACCCGGGGAACTACACACCATTCAGTCTCACCTCTGTGCCCTGCAAGATCATGGAGCAGATCCTCCTGGAAACTCTGCTAAGGCACATAGAAAATAAGGAGTTGATTGGTAGCAGCCAGCATGGCTTCACCAAGGGCAAGTCAGGCCTGATAAATTTGGTGGTCTTCTACGAGGGGGTTACAGCAGTAGTGGACAAGGGAAGAGCAACCAATGTCATCTACCTGGAGTTGTGCAGTGTTTGACACTGTCCCACATGATATCCTGGCCTCTAAACTGGAGAGGCATGGATTTGACAGATGGACCACTCGGCAGATAAAGAACTGGCTGGCTGGTTGCACTCAAAGAGTTGTGGTCAATGGCTCGCTGTCCAAGTGGACACCAGTGATGAGTGGCGTTCCTCAGGGGTTGGTACTGGGACCCATGCTGTTCAACATCTTTGTCCGAGACAAGGACAGTGGGACTGAGTGCACCCTCAGTAAGTGTGCTGATGAAGATATGTGGCGAGGTAGGGAAGGGATGCCATCCAGAGGAACCTGGACAGGCTGGAGAGGTGGGCCCCTGCCAACCTCATGAAGTTCAACAGGGCCGACTGAAAGGTGCTACATCTGGGTCAGGGCAATCCCAAGCACAAATACAAGCTCAGCAGGCATTAGATGGAGAGCAGCCCTGAGGAGAAGGACCTGGGTGTGCTGATTGACGAGAAGCTCAACATGAGCCAGCAATGTGCGTTCGCAGCCCAGAAGGCCAGCTGTAACCTGGGCTGCATCAGAAGTGTGGCCAGCAGTTCAAGAGAAGTGATTCTGGCCCTCTGCTCTACTCTGGTGAGACTCCACCTGGAGTACTACATCCAGCTCTGGAGCCCTCAGCACAGGAAAGATATGGACCTGTTGGAGTGGGTCCAGAGGAGGGCCATGAAGATGATCAGAGGGCTGGAGCACCTCTACTATGACAACAGGCTGAAAGAATTGGGGTTGTTCAGCCTGGAGAAGAGAAGGCTCCAGGGAGACCTTATTGTAGCATTCCAGTACCTAAAGGTACACTACAGGAAGGCTGGAGAGGGACTTTTTACAAGGGCATGTAGTGATAGCATGAGGGGGAATGGCTTCAAACTGGAAGAAAGTAGATTTAGATTAACTATTAGGTAGAAATTTTTCACTCTGAGGGTGGTGAAACACTGGAACAGGTTTCTCAGAGAAGTTGTGGAAGCTCCATCCCTGGAGGTGTTTAAGGCCAGGCTGGATGGGGCTTTGAGCAACCTGGCCTAGTGGGAGGTATGCCTGCCTATGGCGGGGGGCTTGGAACTAGATGGTCTTCAGGGTCCCTTCCAACCTAAACCATTCTATGATTCTGTGTAGCTGCTAATGTTGCCTAAAAGAGCAAATAATGCACTAAAACACTGCTACCTTTGGTTCTGGAAACCAAGATTAGCAGACTTAAAAAACCTCAGCAAGCAAACAAGGGAAAGTTTCCCCAAAAATGCGAAGTATTTCAGTCTCTATGTTTCACCCACTGCTCTCCACCACTCATCCAGGTTAGAAAAATTGATACTGAGCAAAAATATTCAGTCTGCTCCACCAGCCCACTGCTAACCAACACAAAGACATATTGTCAATGAAAGAACAACTGTGAAAGAGTAAGAGCTGATGTGCTTGTCCAAATGCAGACATCTGGTACTATATGGGACACCGTAGGACATCGTAAGAATTTACATAGATCTGGTAGATACGACATGATACCTTTGGCACTGTTGTGTCTTTCTCAAGTTGCACTAGATACTACCAGATAGACTTTAGTGAATACAGGGTAGTACAACATATTCATGTTCGGGAAAACAGCAATTCTTTGGATTGACTGAAACTTAAAGCACTTACAACTTAAAAGTAAAAACTTCAAATTAGCATTTTGCAAGACTGCAGAAAATTTTATTTTATAATAGTTAGTCCCAATGTCCAGTATAGGAGTATCTGTTCATCATGGCCTAAATTCCCAAGACCAGAAACCAGTATCAGACCTGATTTCTGTGCCTTTGCATATTGTATGTGGAAAAATATCTTTTGTCTAATTAAGCATTTTATAGTGCAAATTTTTGTTTGAACATTTATTTTCTGTTCTATTTTCATGCCTTTTTTCTCCTTCTGTATTCCTATTTTTGGCCACTGTGTAGGTTATTGTCTTCCATAGCCAGTGTAGACCTACTCACTGATCAGAATGTTTTAGGGTATTAAATCAGAAAAGTTTTAGCATATTAGACTTTTCTTATGAAACAGTATCTTGAAAAAGGCAAGGAATCTTGTACTATTGCAGTCTATTTTGAAGAATTAAAAGGTATCAGTAGAACTGTCCAGCCTATGATAAAACTGTAAAACTAGCTGAAAAAAAGCTTAAAGACTTCATACTCTGTTGAAGACTACTTCTTTTTTTTTCTTTTTTGCTAATTGCTTTTCTTTTATTCTGAAACTGGAATTATTCAGCATGTGCCTCCCATTGTGACTTCATTGGTATTTATACTGTGCTTTTAAAATGAATGCTTCAGAAAACATTTTGGATTAGCAATGAATTATATAGACACCATATGTCAAATGCTGATTTTATTGGGCAGTCAGCAACATCCTGTGTACATTTATGAATGTTTGCTTTAGTGGTTGGTCTCTATTAATAGTTGGTTGCTGATGATAACAGAAAGACTTTTCCCAAAAATATCTTCACATTAGGCCTTGTAAGAAAATGTTGGCATACATAAACTAAATAGTGTGCATTTTGAAATGATTCTTTTTGCCTTCACATAGAAAGTGTTTGTAAGGAGCACTTATTGTTTTGAGAAGGTGATGCTAGTGCAAACTGTGCATCACATCTAATTTCATTTTGTAAATAAATATAAAAATCTGCCTGAAAATCACTTGTAAAATGTAGTATAGTTAGGCACCTTCAAAAATCTTATTTTTTTCATAATCTGCTAACACTAACAGAGCAAGCATATCTAGTAGACATCACATACAATATCAAGACACCTGAAAGGTGGTTGGTATACATTACCTTGGAAAAAAACAGTTAAAACATAGTTGCCTTAGTTTCCCATCTTCAGACTGAAGAAAAATATGCATTTTTTGTTTGTTTAGAGAGCTACTGTTCACTCCTGCTAATGCATGTCTCTTTTAAGTCCCAGAAACTGTGAGCTTAAAAAGATTTTCTAAATTATTTAAAGAACAGCTTTGGGATGAGAGTAAGTCATAATTTTCACAGGTAAGTAAGATACATGAATCAAAGACGCCGTAATCACAGGGGTCACTGGTAGTTAGAGATAAACATTTCCTCCTGTGAATAGATATCCATTTTACTTCTCACTTAGTTTAATATTTTTGGTAATGTAGTTACAAATAGATAACAAAGTAAAATGTAACTACAATGGTAAGAAGCTGTTTGGGGAAAATTCAGCAGTCATCGTTAGCTCACTACTGCATGCTTCTTTAATGTTGCACGCTATTATTTAAATAATCCATTTAGAATTAGAATATCATTACAGTTTTTAGATGTCACAGAGAAAATACTCTCTATGGAGTCGTTTGTATGAGAATAATTTTCAAGTTTTAGTCAAGATAAAGAAGGATTCAGGAGTACAGAATTGCATGTAAACAGATTTAAAAAAGAAGAGTTACAGAAAGTAATGAAAACAATTGTGGTGGATTGACCTTGGCTGGACACCAGGTGCACACCAAAGTTGCTCTATCACTCCCTCTCCTCAGATGGTCAGGGGAGAGAATACATAACGAAAGCCTCGTGGGTTGAAATAAGGACAGGGAAAGATCACATCAATTGACATCACAGGCAAAACAGACTAGAATTGGGGAAATTAGTTTAATTTATTATCAATCAAATCAGAGTGGAAAACAAGAAATACATTTTAAAATCACCTTCCCCCTACCTCTCCCTTTTTCCTGGGCTCAGTTTCACTCCCAGTTTTCTCTACTTCCTCCCACACTGAGCAGGACAGGGGGACGAGGAACGGAGGGTGCAGTCTGTTCATTATGTGTTGGCTCTGCCGCTCCTTCTTCCTCACACTCCAGCATGGGCTCCTCTCCATGGGCTGCAGTTCCTGCCAGGAGCCTGTCCCAGTGTGAGCTCTCCACGGGGTCACAACTTCCTTTAGGAACATCCCCTGCTACACCGTGGACCTCCATGGGTTGCAGGGGGACAGCCTGCCTCACCATGGTCTTCTCCATGGACCACAGGGGAATCTGCTGCAGCTCCTAGAGAACCTGCTCCCCTCCTCTTTCACTGACCTTGGTGTCTGTAGAGTTGTTTGTCTCGCATATTCTCACTCCTTTCTCTGGCTGCTGTTGTGCAGCAGGGTTTTTTTTCCCTTTTGAAATATGTTATCACATAAATATGTTGCCACTGTTGCTGATGGTCTGGGCCTTGGCCAATGGTGGGTCCGTCTTGGAGATGTCTGACATTGGTTCTATCAAACATAGGGGAAGCTTCTAGCAGTTTCTTACAGAAGCAACCCCTGTAGCCCTCCACTACAAAACCTTGCCATGCAAACCCAGTACAATGATGCTTAAATAACTAGAATTAAAACTAAAACAACACCACCCCCCCAAAAAACAAACAAACAAACAAAACCCGTAACCAAAAACATAAAGATCTTTAACATGTCAATTAATTGAATCTCACCCTTAAATTCATCTTCAGCATGTTTACCTGTAAATGGTTTGCACCTGCTCCTGGTTTATAAACTGTATGCATGTAAACCTCATGCATGACAGGAACTTCAACCACTAGAAGTTTTACGAATGAAGTTTTGAAGTTGAATGGTCTAGGGTGAAAAAAAGGAGCGTGCAGAAGGTGGGGCTCATAAGTTCCATCCTGGTGTTTTAATTCTGTTACAATTCTTCTTGTATCTTGACCAAAACTCCCTATGACATGAATACTTGAGAAAAAGATTTGAAGAGTTCTGTGACACTCTTTTTTCCTGAAATTTGCTTTTATATTATAACTTCTTGCAACTATCTTCTGACTTAAATGCTTGACAGTATAAAAAGGCTTGATGATTTTCTGTTTTTCAAACCCATGCATTCATTATGCAAAGCTGATTTTTCTTCCTGTTTCAGCTCATAGCTTTCATTGAAATAAAAGTACAAAGCCATAAAAAATTCTAATATTTATTATGTTTTCTTGATTAAATAAAACAAAAAATTGCTTTCAAAGCTAGACTGTATCTCTCAACAATCAGTTGGGGGAAAAAAAAAAGAAAAGGAAAAAGAAAAAAGAAACAGGCAAAACAGATGATATTTGATTTCCATTCTAGATTGTTCCAAAGCAGACCTAAGGAGAAAATATACAACTCAACAATAACCAGCCAGCCATGAGAGCAAAGACCCTTCTTAAACAAAATGTTGTTAATGTTGATGTGTTTTGTTTTTAACAATGTACCATGTTCTGAAGAAGTAAAAATGTTGTCAGGAATTTTTTAACTACATCTAGTCAACAAATGAAAAAGGTCCCAAACAATGTGATTGTACATGAAAGAGATGTCCACAAGACATCTCTCCACTTAAATATTGTCTTCTTTGTAAAAAGTGGGAGGATGACAACAAAACAAAACCAAATGCCCCTTTCTTGTATTTGAAACAAATGGGCCACACTACAATCTTTTCTTGCTCCTTCAGGATCACAAATGACGTAAGAAGACGGACAGGTCACTAGGCAGCAAGGGGAACAGATTAAATCACCCAAATACCAGGAATAAACAATCAGGTTTCCTCAGAGGCACACTGACCCCTTTATTTTTTTTTTTTTCTTTTTCTACTAATAAGACACTGCCATACCTTGTTTGGTATCCATAAGTGACAGTAGATATCCTGTCATATCCTCCAATGGCAGCACATACAAATCACAATGTCACTTAACATTGTTGTGGGATCAACTTAGAAGGTGCTATTTATGGAGTCTGTAATATCACTTCCTGCAGCACCTGATGTCTCCTTGGAGGTCTGCTACCTGAGTGTTGACCAGACCCAAACTTGCTTTCCTAATGAAATGTGACAAGGCCACATCTACAAGTAGTGTATCTGCACTTGAGTATCTCTTTGCTCAGTAAAAATTAAATACACAGGAAACCCATGCAAGGTTGTCAAGTAAATTATGTAACTTTGCTGTTATTGTTCTTTCTTGTTAAATTTATACTATTGTATCTCTATATATTTGGAAGAAAAAATTATGAAGAAGTAGATATGAGATGTTAAAAAAGATACAGTGTTGTTCTGAGTTGTTTCAAAGGCAAATTTTTTATATAGCTTACTTTAATTATATGATTACAATTTAATTATATTATAATTATGGCTGCAATTACTGTTTTGTATGTTTCATTAAAGCTGCATACATTAATTGCACCAAACTTCTGTTGATGAGCTTAACTAATATAAGCAGATGTTTACAACAGAAGAGCCTGGTTAGCCTTCTATTGTAACATTCCTCTTGCAAGGTGACTATCTCCAGAAAGCAGCTAGCAACTGAGTACAATACTGGCAATTTTCAGTTCCTCATTTATTCTGTTTGTAATTTTACACTACATACACATACTTATATAGCTATATATATACAAGCATGCGCACACACATACGTACATACATATACACATATTGTAAACTTAATTCTCAGCCTATGGAATTACAATAAGAGTGAAATTGGCTCAATAGTTTACATCTGTATTTTAAATGGGGGACAACAATTGCAACATCTTTGAATCAGGAAAGGTAAACAAAATACTTTTTAATACCCAGTAATCCAATGAGAAAAATTTCAAGGGGAGATAACTTTGCCTGAGTGCTTATAGTTTCAATAAAGGAAATTAATAGAAACTTTATTTCCTAACCCATAGCTATAATTCAGCACAGTGTTCTGCTAATCAGTTATGTGCCATTTACATTCATCTATTAAAAAAAACCCTGCATACACTTTTCACAAGACTAGAGTACCCTTAGCCCAGCTAGGGGATAGGTACCTTTTAATAGATGAACGTTATCAGCAGTAAAAATATTACTGTTGCATATTGTCAGAGTCAAACTCTTGAATCCATGGAGTAGTTCTGTCCTAAAAGAATTTAATTTAGTGTGTTTTTAAATAAAAGCTAAAAATAATTAAACAATTCAAACTCTTAACCTTTATAATCTTAGTGTATGTCCCTGTTCATGCCATAGTTTGGTGACACAGCACATTTTAATAAACTCACTTTCTTTGGTCTTCAGACATTTTTGTTGATCTAATCTGATCACAATTCAGAGTGTGCAACCCCTACTCACCATGCTATACATCCCCTTACAATATTGACTCTGACTAAGAGAATTTCAATAAGCAGAAATGAACATGCTGGTGCTTTTTTTTGTTTTATTATAAGACTTTAGAGGGACTTTAACAATTTTTTCTGTGTATTGATGGAAATGTGAATGGAAGACACCTCACAGTACATACTTACTCTGTCTGCTCATGAGTTGTTATTCAGGATGATCAGGTGTTCATCATCACAGTATCTGCTCATTTCAAAATTTTGTGTCTGAACCACAACACCCCATTTTGAACAGAACATTTTACATACGACATCTAGAGATTTCCGGCAAAATCTGTGAGGGGAACAACATCTTGATGCTATTCTGTAATCAGGAACCCTATTGACTGTGAGAGAAACTCACAGCCGATACCCAAAACCATTTCTCTGGCCCCTCAAAGCTGTGAACCAGAGAGCTCACTCCATTTCTCCTCCTTCCTCTCAGAGGTTTCCCTGGCTACCTGCTCCTCCTTCCCTAGGCACTGCAGTCTCTGACCCTTTCTGCAGACTAAAAGTAGGTTGAGGTGGTAGTAAATTAACCAACAAAACTTGGGGTAAACACAGGGGATTTCTGCGGCAGAAGAGCTTTGAAGAATCTCAGGCAACTGAAAAATCTGTTAGATGTGAGCGTTCCTGTGTGTGTTGGGCGAGAGGGGAGACAAAGCATGAGAGAGATGCTGAGAGACTCTGTTTACATGTGTATAAGAGGGAGAAATCATAAACACTCAAAAGAGAAACTAAAAGAGGGATTTGAAATTTCAGTAATGCAGGCTGACGCTGATATAATTTACTGTACGGAGCAGAGATTTAAGCCCATTATATAGAACAGCCTGAATGTAGGAGGAGAAGATAACTGCCAAACAGACTAGCATGAATTCATCGTGCTGAAAACCCCCATATGTTTGTTTAAATGTGTTTGCACATATACTGTATATTTATATACATTAAACAAGGAAGATTAAATCAACATGAAGGGTTTTGGAGTTTGCAAAACTGACAGAAAAAAAAAATACTGTAAAATTGAAACACTGCAAAAGCAAGGTGTGGACTGTGTGACCTAAAAGATTATATTCCATTTTTCATTCCTTCTGTGATAAACTTGTAGCACATTTGAATAAATATCAGATGGTCCAGGAGATTTTATCTCAAATTCAGTATTGTGTGCCCTTTCTTAAAAAATAAATAAACACACATTCTTCATCTTTAGCATGGCTAATCCTGAAATTATGTGTTGACTTACAAATTTCTACTTCGATTTAGCAAAATATTTTCTTCACTGTACATTTCAGTAACCTGTGTTGAAAATCTAGAAGATAACTCTTTATGCTGTGGTTTAGCACTTTCTTTTTACTGGATGTCTGGACTGAAGAAAAGAAGGGTTTTTTCCTTTTATTTTGAGGAGCTGATCAGATTAGAAAAAAATACAGAATAAAATTTCCCTAGCATAGTGTAGCTTTTACATAGTGTCACAGTGTAATGATAAGAATGAAAAGGTTTGGAAAGAATTGCTTCAGTTCCTGTTAAATTTCATTTGTAATTAATTCAGGACTAGGGCTGGGATTTATCTCATTTAACTTTAGTTTACCTAAAAAATAAACAGTGTATCCATGTAGGTTTATTTAATTGGTAATGAAGACTAAGAGTTGCCTCCATTCCAGTACCTCTGTTTTCAACATAGATGTCTAAGCCACATAAGATAAATTACTTTCTTTTTATTTCTGGAGGTACCCATGTGTCTTTGTTGACTAGTTCTGTCAACAAGCAAGATGAGAAGCTTAAATTACATACCTAGCTTTTAAGTGATGTGAAATGACTACATAATGTTTAGGTATCAATAACATAAGATTCATTTTCTACGTCATATAATTTTGTGGCCCAGTTTGTTTCCAAACCCATATTCCCATTTCAAGCTGAGGATGGAGTGCCCAGGCTCTGTTTTGTAGGGAACCAACTGGTGTTCTCTGAGATGAAAATAAGGTCCACTTGCAGAGGTTTTAGGAACTGTACCTTTTAGGTGGTATGGATGGGATTAAACTCCCTCCACCCTGCGCAGACTTTTCACTCTCAAACACCTCACTGTTATGTGGCTTCCCAGGGCAGCCCTCTACCTACCCCTTTGGCACCATGCTGTAAACAAATCACTTTGATTTCAACAGTGATGTACTGTATGAATCATTTTAGGCATTTTCAGCAACTATAATAGTAATTATTATGTATTAGGTTTACATGTCGACAGGGAGATTTGGGCCAATTGTTTGGTTTCATTTAGTTCATAGACTATTTGATTAGATACATAGAAAAGCTGTTAAAAACAATGGAGTTACCATAGAGCTACATGAATGAAGTTGAGCTCTGAGTATAACTTGCTGGAGATGTTGTGTAACAATGATTTTAATGTTTGACCTTCCCCAGGAGAAGGTCAAAAGGGAATTAGGAATTAAGTATCTATCTCAAAATAAAGCTCCAAAACAAAACAAAACACTAGAACCCTCATAATCTGTTTACTTTCCAAACCCCAGCAGGCTGGCAAGTGATCTACAAATGACTGGAAGAAATTTTTGCAGACAAATTGGCTGGTGACATACTTGAGCTGTTAATGTAATATAAAAAAACCTGGCTACACCATTCAACAAGCCAGCTTGGGTACATAGCTGCTGGAGTATGTCTCATGGTGGCTTCTTAGACTGTATTTCTAGCTTCATTGGATGAATATGGGGTCTTGGGAAGGTCCTTGGAACTCAAAGCCTAGTTCAGGCACACTTTTTACCTTCAAGTTTATTCTTATTAAGAATGCTCGTACACATCTGCAATTATTACAGGTAGTTATTATTACAGGTAGTTATTATTACAGGTAATTATTACACAGGTAGTTAACTGATGTTAATTCTGAATAAACAATTTGTAATCTAAATGCTTTTAATCTAGCTTTAGACAATGTAAATATTTAGTCCTTGGCTACTTGTATCAGGCTTTTTTTATAGTTAATGGAAAGAGATAGGCACTTGCAGCAAGTGAATTATGTTTTCCCAATGCAGACATCTCAGATAAATCAGATTAACCTAACTGAAAGTGTTTCCATGGATTGGCTATATTTGTGCTTTTGTTAGGTGTGACAAAGTTTGTAAGAAGCCTTGTTTCTTTGAGATCTTATCTTGCATTCAGTCAATGGCTTGGACAACATCTTGTGAAAGCCAGAATTTTGACTCCTTTCTGAATGAAACTGCAAACCCTTTTAAAGATAAACTCCTCACTAAAGTGAAATTCCATCACACAGTATACATCAAATATAAATATAAATGACAATCGCCTTTCTTTTCCGTTGGCCATACTTACATATTCCATGCTACTTATACACATCTGTTTGATTCTGGAGAGAGAGCCTTGGAAACCAAACCAGCATTGCGCATGGGTGAAATATTTCCACAGCTGGGTCTCAGAATAGAGCTGTATATCTTAGGCAGGTTTATTATCCTGAGTCAAAGTATAGCATAAATATAGTCATAATTTTGTGTGTGCTTTCTTCTCCTGTCCCATTTATCTGTTGTTGCGATGATCTTACGTATTTCAATATTTTACCTGAAGTGTGCTTTGAGTATTTTCAGGGGCTAAGTGAAAATGCAGATAAATTTAGGCTTTTGATATCCCTCCCCAAACTTGTATAATTTACTCAGCAGACAGTGAGGCATATCTTAACATTATCTCCATAATGTGTATTGCAGTCATCAAGTGAAAGTCAGAAAATAAATTTTTATCTTTATTACCTTGTAGAAGCAGACATTTTTGTAAGAAATTATTTTTGCTGAAGCACCTGTCTTTTCTTATGATGAATATTTCAGTACTCTAAGAAATCATACTGAACAGGTTTCACTTAAATGCAACTTTGTGTATAAGGAATTTGTTCCTATTTTGCACCACAAAGTCCTGTGAAAGTTCACAAAAAGGAGATACAGGTTGGCAATACAATAGAACAAACCAGATCACAGTGGTGGTGTTTGCAGAGTGATGACTCCCTAACGTCCTCTGTTAAGAATGAACAATATTAAGACAATAAATTTGCTTGCCTTTATTATCTAGCATGACTAATACGAATAAGCTTACTGTGCAGCAGCTTTAATCAAGCTACTTGTATAAAATAACTGTGAAGACACTGAAGCATGAATGCAGCAGGTCAGCAGCCAGAGAGTATTCCTCTAGTTGCTAATTCACTTTCAAGACCAGGTTATTCTTCGCAAATACTGTTTCTTTTGCTTCCCTTTCTCGCTCACTTAAAGATGGCTCCATGGATGTCTCCTTGTGCTGCAATGACAAAATCATTTGTCTGGATGGACACCTATTTGAAAGTATAAGACAACCGTTTAAGTGGAAAGCATGAATCTGAAGCTACAAGTGTCCCCAAAGTTTTGTGCCTGTATCTGTTATGTTGCCAGCAATAAGAATGCCAGTTATAAGGATATTCCTCTTAATTCCATGTTTACCTTACATCCTGTGACAAAAAGATATGTTTTTTTTTTAAAAAAAAAAACCCTTTGTTCTAAATGGAGATGATGAAATCACACTGTCCTGTTTGTATTTCCCTCTGACAGACCATACCTATTCTCCAGTAACAGCTGAATCTTTCAGTCAGTTGCAAAATGTGAAAAAACAGATTTCACGGTAGGAAATCATGATGAACAAGTTTACTGAAAACATGCACAGAATAAAGACAGATTAGTACCGGCGTTGGAGTAAGGTTACAATCTGAGTTCAACCGTGTTATTAGATGCCTAAGAATCCTACAGGGGAGAGACTTAGGAAATGAATAGGAAAACATCCTACAGCAACAAAGCTATTTAATTGTGGTTTACCACTCACATGGCAAACAGTTGTGCTTGGCTTTAGGGAGACGCTTTACATTTGCATGTAATTGTCCTTGAATAGATACTGTATTTGGTCGCTCTTCTTCCATTGGAAAGCTCCTGTCCTTTCAAGCTAACTGCTATGCTCTAATCTGCACTGTTTATTTTGAGTTCCATTTCACTACTCTTACCACAATGGCTATTTAGGATTGTTATTGTGATTCTTATTACATTATGCACATCATATCTGATTAATTCTCAGTAGCAGTGTCCCTTCTTTACAAATAGATTTGAATTAAACCATATGGTAATCTGATAAGTACATTTTCTAGGTCAAGTATATGTTACATTTTGGGGTGGATATTTCTGAATTGGGTAAGAAAACCTTCAACTGTTATTTTGTTTTAATGAAGTTACAATTCAGATATTCTTTTTCCCCTCTCACTCTCTGTGTTCTGGCCAAGACAGACACAGTATAAATCCAGCTGCAGCAGAAGTACAGATATTAGTTACCCATGCTGTACAGTTTTCACATGTCATCAGAAAATTAGAGTAAACTTTTGCTTTCCTGAGCTTCGCTTTATTTTCTAGTTATCTTTGGAGAGAGAGGATGAAAGTAACTTATAAAACGAACAAGATAAGGTTTCTTAGTGCAAATAATTGGCTAACAAATGGCAAAGAACTCATTAGGTGTAAGAGCTTTGCGCATAAGTATTCAGAGCTGAGGTAAAAATGATAATCTTTATGCAAAAGAATATTGAACAACTGCACACATTAATTTAATGTTAAAGGAATGTAGACTAATGAAGATCTGTTGGCCCTTAAGTCAATGTCCCTAGATAATTATGAATAAGTACATAATAGGTAGGCTGTTCTAAACATTTGCTTCACATATATCTGCATATCCCCAAACCTCAAGATTATCTTTAGTTCCTTAGAAAAAAATTAAGACCAATGACATTGATAATAACAAATTAAAACATGCCACAGCAAAAGAGCAGGAGGGATCCAGGTTATGTCCTTCAATAACAGGATTTGTTTGATGAAAATGTCTGGATGATTGTGGGAACTGGGGCAAAATCCACAGAACAAAGAAAACTAAAATGCCTTCAGCTGCCTTTATAGATTTCCCTTGGGGAAAATTCCTGACTCTTAGACGTTAGATCAAATAAACCTTGAACATGCAAATTTATTAGAACAATAATTAAGAATTTTGAGAACTTATATTCTGTGAGAAACAAGTCAAAAGAAGAAGAAATTTGGCAGTTTAATCAAGAAACTATATTAGAAACATATTCATAGACTATGCAAATACTGGAAGGATAGAAAGCAGAGAAAAAGAACAAGCTTTGGTAAAGTATTGACTCCTCAGTGATTTCAATTGCATGAAGAGTGTATACAGAACACAGAACAAGAGGTCAAGTTATTAAGGACAAATGTGTGGGAAAAAAATCATAAAAGACCAAGATGTAAAGTAAGACACAACTGGCAAGAGTCATAAAGACCAACAAGAAGACTTTCAAGTAAGCTTGTTAGTAACATGATGAAGATAAAGGAAAAAAATGATTGAGGGAAGGAAGAACTGATGATGATACCAAGAATGCTGAAGTGTTTAGTGTTCTTTTTAGCTTCCGATTTTGCTAAAAAGATTGACTGAGATCAGGCAGCTGACACATAATCAACAAGAAAAGGGTAAAGACTCAGTCTAGAGGAAGGAAAAGTACATTAAAGAGCTCTAATGTAAGTTAGAAGTTTTACCTTGGATAGTCCAACTGAATTTTACTCAGAAAACTTTAAAGACTTGCTGAAACCTTACAGAATTCATGAAAGATTATGAAGTTTTGGAGAGCTGGAAAAAGGAAAATCACTGTTCTCATGTTCAAAAAGGTAGAAAAGTAAGAACGGAGAATTATACGTGAGTCAGCTTTAGTTCCTTTTATAAAAAGCTGGAACAAATAATCAAACAATTTATAAGCACCTGGAGATAACATAAGAGTAGAGTAACTGCCAGAACAGATTTCTTGGGAACAAAGCTTGTCAGAATAATCTAATTTCCTTTCTGTGATAGGATAACGGCCTTACAGATAAAGGAGAAGAAATGTATATGCTGTGTTAGATATTTTGAATTTACAAAATCTTTTGAAGCTGCTTTACGTGACACTTATAAGCAAAAGATAAGATTAATATGATTAGTATTATAGATGTGCAAAATGATCAGATGTGCCCAGAAAGTCATTAACAATGATTGGTTATCAATCGGAAGGTAGTATTTAGACAGGTTCTGCGCAGGTCTTTCATATGTCTTGTACTGTTCCATTTTTTCATGAATTATTTAGACGTTGAAATATAGAATTATTATTTATTTAATTTCTCAAATGAACCATTGGAGAAGTGATCAGAAAACAAACAAACAGATAAGCTGATAAAATTAAACACAGATAGTTTTGAAGTTCTGCACTTAGGCAGGAATAATGAATTAACTGTATAAATATGGCTTAGAAGAAAACCAGGCAGGAAGATGCTCTGAAGAAAAGTATCCGGTCAGCATACTTTCTCCCAAATGGAACTTGAACTGAGTATGTCATGCTGTTCTACTCTCTTGGAGTATAGAAACGGAAGTGCTGTGCATAAGATATGTAAGTTAATCTTTCTGCACTGCTTGACTTTAATAAGGCTGCAGATAGAGTACTGGTCCAGTTTTGTGTGCTGACTCAAGGTGAAGGTAAATCAGATGGAGAGAGAGCCTGAAGTTCAGTGCAGTGTAATGAGAATGGGCTTTAAAGGTACAAGAAGCTGCTGTGTATGTTGTTTTGTTTTGTCATACACAGAACATCAAACAGAAAAACTCTTTTAGGAGGCATAATCATGAACCACACCTTAGTTTGCTTTTGTTGCAGAATAACATTCCTACCACCAATTATACCTACTTTTTACACACACAAATCGTCATTAGTAATTAAATAGGGAAAAAAATCATGATAACTTATTTCTCAAAAACATTGTGCTCAGAAAATGTCTTTCCATAAATTTTATGTTGATATCTGATTTTTTCTTGATGGACATTTTGTCTAGAAGTATGACATTTGGTAAGCAGCAGCTTTCATTTCGTGCAGAGTTGCTATCAAGCAACAACAAATGAACCAGAGGATATTGTTTGGAAAAATGAACACAACTCATCTAACATTTCCAGATGTATATCTATTGGTGCTGTAGCCAATCAGTTCATATAATATGCTGTCCTTATTTTTCCATCTTATTTCTAGCTTGAACTTCACTCTGTCTTCAATGTTTAGTTTGCCATACCAAAGACAACTCTCTACAGAAAAGAAAAAACATCTTTACTCATATTACTTTATACCTTCAGACCTAATCTTGACAATGCAACAGAAGCTGAGAATTGTTGGGAATTTTATAGGAGCGTCTCTTTTCTTGGAGGCTGACTCCCTGCTTCCTGCTCAACATCATCACATAGGCAGGATGACACCCACATCATCTGAGATGACATGTAAGGTGTGCTACTACCATGTAAGGTATGATTCTCTCAACCTACACTACCATTGGTGGAGTCAAGGAGTGGTGCAACTCTTACAAGGAGTGGTGCAACCCTTACCTGCATTCAAAAGTCATATGCATGATTGGCTGTTGCTGTCGGATGACATGGACATTACGTGTTTCTGATAGTCCACCGGAGCCGTGGCATCGCTTATGACCCTGTGTTTGCTATCAATGAGCCGGTGAATCGCCATTGTTGCTCATCTTTCTTACTGTCTCGACAAAGTTTGGTTTATAATGTGTTGTCAGACTCCATTACTGTTCAGACCACAGAGTCACAGTTGTTCTTTGAATAATGTGGTGGTGTGCTTCATGTTGATTAGCAGCAGTGCTGTTGAAAAGAGATTAGGGAGCCCCATCATTAGAAAAAAAAGATACTGATTATAAGTCTTGAATAAGAATACTTATCCTAAAATGTAAGATTATGTTTCATGCATTAATATTCATAGCTGGCGTTATAATTAATTCTATTTGTCCTGTATATTATTGTCTGGCTCTACATGTGAAGAGAGCTTGAGTTCAAAGAGAAGCCTATCCTTCATCACAAAGCATAAATAATACCCACTAAATCCTCTGTGTTTCCAGCAGGAAAATAGGGCAAATAAAGCATGAGCTTTGGTGAAAAAAGACACAATCGTGATACTCGGGATCAAGAAACAAGGATGTTGCTATGTTTGTGATCTCACTAGCACCAGCATTATAGTGAATAAAATACTGTTAGTTTCTAGTTCCTTATTCCACAAGCATTTTCGAGAATATTGTTATACTAATTATGGTCACACTCAAGATGCTCTTGGATTAGAGTATGATACAGGAAAATAAATGAATGTGTTTTTTGAATAATTATACTTATGGAAAGACCAGTGTCCTGGTATTAGGTAAAACAGGACCAATTTTGTTCAGTAACTTTGCTTCTTAGCTGGGCCTCTTCTAACTACTGAAATTAACAGCGTGTTGTGCAGGCAATGTTTGCTCTCTCAGAGTGATAAGACCAATGTTTATGGTTGATGCCCAGGCATGGTATGCAGAGAAGGTCTTGCTTATACTTATTGCTATAACACCTAAGGCGAACCGACTTTGTTACTTGCCCTGTTGGAGGATTGGAAGCAGAAAAGCACGGTGGGGTCACACCTACAGGGAGGAGTGGAGTGGTCACCTACAGGTGACCCAAAACCGACCAACAGGGTATTCCATCCCATCTGCCTCATGCTCAGTGTAAAAGCTGAGGGATCAAAGGGTCAGCTCTCTTTTCTTTCTCTTTTCTTTCTTCTGCAACCTGTTGTAGGTGACCCTGCTCTGGCGGGGGGGTTGGACTAGATGATCTCCAGAGGTCCCTTCCAACCCTGACTATTCTGTGATTCTGTGATTCTGTGATTCTTTAATGGCCAACCTCTGAGGAGGACTCTGTCTGTTCATCTGCCTTTGATCCTGATCCTGAATGCAGATCCAGAATCCAGTTCCTGTCCATCATTGAGTCCAGCCTGGGACTGCCCCAGTGCCAGCCGGTGTCATGATTGTCATCCTGGGAGCTTGATATGGTTTTGCATATATTTCATTATTTCCTTTTTATTTTATTATTAATATTTCATTGAAGCAGTTTAGTTCTTTCTAAACTCATAAGTCTCTTTTTCCCTCCTCTGCCTCTCTCTTTGAAGAGGGGTAAAGGGGAGCACCTGTCGGTCCCATCTGGGGTCCCCCATGTCCCCAGTGGCTGATTTGGCCTAAACCACAACAATCAGCAACATAGTATGCTAGAAATGGCATAAACATACAAGACAAAATTTGTCTGTCTGTTATTGTGCAAGCCAAACCAGTGGAAGATCTGATGGGATTTTCTTCTGTTTCTGAACAGAAAACAGGGGAAACCAGTCAACAAAGTGTCTGATGCAAGTCAGGTGACTTTTAATCACTTAGGTTATTTTACATAAGCGACATACCTGGGGGGGAAGAAAAACCAAAACCACAGAAGAAAAGTGTAGAATGCTTTTTAAAAAGACAGAGCTAAATGATAACACTGAGCAGAAAACTAAAAATGACTGCAAAGGAATACAACCAAAAGGTTATGCAGGCAATTAGGCTGCAGATATGTTTCTACAGCTGAAATTCCTTGTGGAACAACTGAAACATATACTACAACTGACATTACACTGTAGCACAAAGTATTAAAGGAGGAATTGCTCTTCTACATGTTTGGTTGTTTTGTTTTGTTTTTGTGGTATTCTTCAGCAAACATCTAGAAGAGCTTTAGCTTGATTTCAGAGTGAAGTTCATGTGCCTAAGCAAGTAGTGAAAATTAAAAGCACAGTGATAGCCAAAGCAATATATTTAGTGACATGGGGAAAATAAACCAGAGGAAGACTATGAACACAGCATGTGAGCAGAATGGGTCAAATGGTCACTCATAAACTCCCTACTAGATCCTATCTGAAGACGCTCATGTCTGAATCATTTAATTTGATTTAAAGTCTCTCTTCAGCAAGCTGAGACAAGAGATTAATTTGAAAATTGCCTTTCAGTGGCAGAAACTCTTGGAGAGAGACATATTGGTCTCTCTCTTCTCCAGATCAGCTCCTTGATCAGTTTTGAAACCATACTAGCTATATTTGCAGAAATTAATTTCACTGTACACCCCTTGAGGATCACCTGCAAAATGTACCAGCAGAAAAAATGCATGCAAAAATATCTTCAAAACCAGCTTTTTATTGCTCCTTTTGGTTTCAAAGATTGTAAGTTTATGATATGGAATGCAGCTCAGATGTGTTTTAAGCAGGTCATGTTCCAATTGAATTTCCTGGAGGCACAAAATGTGTTTTTTAAATGGGTGGATACCAGGATAAGGGTGGACACCAGGATAAGGGTAAATACCTCTACATAGTTTATGTCAAGTTTTTGCTTCATCTATAAAAAATTATTTGTCATGAAATGCTGCAGTGCTTTCTAGATCTTTATTTTTTTGAAAGTGTAATCAGATGATCATATAAAAATTGGTGTTTGTCAGATTTTTTTTTAGGGAGTTTGTCTGCAACATGTGTGAAGCAAGACTATAGAAATATCAGTACTGGACTTAGTGTGATACATTTTTAAGGAAAAGGCCAATGCTTTTCTCAGTTTTGTTCATGTAGAAAAATAATTGTCACTGAACTCACTTCTTGCTTGTAGTTCATAACCTTCTCCTGTGGACCTGTCTGAATTGTATTTCATCTAGGAATATAATTGAGGGGGAGCAAGATCCTTTAGCCTATGCTTCATCTCACTGAGAGTCAGGTGTGAAGTGGAGTCAGAAGCTTTTGCTGTGAAGGTGATTCTCTTGGGATAGTCTGAGAGAGATTCCCTAAACTGATCAAGACCAGAGAAAGAAAATTGTGCTAAAACAGAAGGGATGGCTTATATGGCACTGCTCATTTGAAACCAGATGACAGTCTGCCAGGGAGACAGAACTTAGCTTTAAGTGCAGACAGATTTTGAGAATATTTCTACTCCTTGAATCCCAAGATATCTTCCTCCAGCTCATGCTCAGTTATACTTTGTGATTTATTTAATCAAAAAGTGTTATAATTTACTTTCATATTGGAAGATTTTTATGAAAGCATTTCACCAAATCACCAGATGACCAGGTATACCATTCAGGGGAAATAAGTCAGTGACTAATATACCCCTACACCTGCTCTGATGGTTTTTGTTAATTATTATTATTTCCAGCCATTTTCCCCATTTTTCCTGCTGTAAAAAGACCAAGACAACTCCCCCCNGCTTAATGTCTCTGAACTGTGTATGTCTGTATATGTCTGTGTATGTCTGCGTGTTTGTGCGTGTTTGTGCATGTTTGTGTTTGTGGACCAGGCTTGCAAAGATGTAATGAGATGAAATGAGAATTACTGTTAGAGACCAAGGAATCTGTCACATTGATGTCACACAGCAGGTAGACAATAGTTTCTTTCTATATGACCCCAGTGTGATCACACTTGCAAGACTCAGTTCAGTTCTGGGAACCTCAATATCACACATATATTAACAAATCAGAGGGAGTTCAGGAAAGTGCAACAAAAATGATTAAGTGTTCAAAAGGAATGAAATGTAAAGAAATAATCACAACACAGCCAAGCAGTGGCGAATATGATAATGGAGTACAACATCTGAAGGAAATAAAACTCAACAGGAGTTTTTTAAAATTGAGTCAGCTGAGGAAGCTAGAAGAAAGAGCAGGAGATTCTGAAAGGAAAAGCTAAGGTTAAATCAAGAAATATGGTATTACAGGTAGATTCCTTATAATTTTGGAAAAAGTGTAAGAAAAATACAAGCAAAAAATTATTACGATGGAACCGACCCTGTAGGTCATCTTACCCAAGCTCCTGATTAAAGCAGGGCTAACTTTAGACTGCTATGTTAGATTTGTTAGGTTGGAGAATATCAAACAGGGATGGATATTTCACAGATTTCAGTGTTCCAGTGCTTGACCACCATCACCATGAAGAATATTATATATATAATCAGCATTTTATTTGCGGTAATATGTGTCTGTCTGTTGTATCTCAGTCTTTCACTAAGCATATCTGAGGAGAATCTGACTGTCTTCTCTGCACTCAGCATAGGTACTCTGCTGTCTCCAGTTCAATTTTCTCATCGGGACCCCTTTGTACAGCAGGTTTCTAGCCTATGCTGTTGCATGGGTTGACGCCATTTAAGGTGCAGGACTTCACGTTTGTTTTTACTGGATTTCACCGGGTACCTCCAGCTTGACAAAAAGGCACTTCTGTCCTCCAGTATATCATCTTCTTCCACATTCATGTCGTCAATGAATTTGGTGAGGGTGCAATCCATCCCATCATCCATGTTGTGCTCTAGCACCAACTTCTGCAGAATGCCACTAATACCTGGATGTCAGCTGGACTTTGAAGTGATGTCTGTTGGCATTCTTTGGCAGTCTGGCAATCTACCTAGATTTCTATTCACCTCATAGTCTGCCTATCTATAACAGTACAATTTCACTACATGGAGACTGTGAAATAGTGTGTCAAAATCATTGCTAAATTCAGGATAAAGGACAACTACCACTCTCCTCTTGTCCACTCAGTCAATCATCTCATCACAGAAGGTAATTTTCATGGTTGCACATGAACTGTGGTCACACACAATATATTGACAGTTCCCAATGGCTTTTTTTTTTTTTTTACTTCATATGTCTGGAAATGAGATCCAGCAGGATTTTTCTATCAACTCAGAGGCAGAAGTGAGACAGCCTTGCCTGACAGTTTTCCTCCTTCTTGAAAATGGGCCTCACATTTGTGTATTTCTTGTCATCAGGGACATCTTCTAGTCTCTGTAACTTTTCAAAGATGTTAAAGGCAGCCTAATAATGTCATCAGCCCTTTTTGATGCACACAGTCTGGTCTCATGGACTTGTATAAGTAAAGTTTTCTCTTACCATCACTAAGACATCCTCCATCTAATTGGTCTTCTGGAACATTTCATAACACTTCTTTACCCTATACTATGCTACTAGGGACAAAGACTTGGGTAGTCTGACAGCAAACCTTGCTGAATAGAGAAGGTGCTGTGTACTTCAAGCTTTTCAATATCCCGTGTAGCTAGGTGTCCATCTTATTCAGTAGCAGGCCCACATTTTGCTTTATCTCCCTTTTATTTCTCTACTTACATGTAGAATTGCTTCTTCTTCCCCTTCAAATCTCCTGTCATTTTCAACACCAGCTGAACTTTGGTTTCTTTAATTCTCTTCCTAGAGACCTAGACGCTGTTTCTGCATTACTGCTGAGCAGAGTGTCCCCAGCTCCACTCTGTATACTTTCTTTTTGTATTTGAGCTCATCCAGGATTTCTGCATTGACTCAGCTGGCCTTCTGCCACACCTTCTTGTTCGTATTGGGATTGACCTTCTTGTGTTTTAAGGGGTTTTTCTGTGAAGAAAACTGTATCTCATCAGTGCCTCTGCTGTTCAGGTCAGCCTCCCATGGGATCCTATCTATCAGTCCCCTGAAAAAGCTGAATTTCAATCTTATCTTCACTGCTGAAGCCCAAGTTCGTTACTCTGTCACACAGAAAGTGTACGGATGAATAGAAGTCATCTCATTGACAATAAAAAAGACCAGAACAGATGCATCTTAATCCTTGGAACTGTTCCACTGGTTCTTTTTCCATAAAAACTTTGTATCTATCAATCTGCATGGTCCTATCAGGAAATAAAATTTATCGTTATGAAATTATAATAAAATGTAGTGACCTTGAATCTTTTCTTTGGATATTGATTCACAAATTAAATCTTAGATAATAGATAGCACTTTGACTCAGCAATATTCATTCAAATACCAACCATAATTTAAACTATAAGTAAAAAAAAAAAAAAGTACAAGTGTCATTATCAACATTTGTTGGATAGTATTAACTATTTTAGTATTATTATAAAATATTAACTATCGTTTTACAACATTTTGAATAATGTGTTCACATTTAGATATCTACATAATAGAATCTCAGAAAAACAGGACTACGGCATCATTGAGAGGTCATCTAGTCCTTTTCCCTGCCCTAAGGCAGAATCAGCTGTCTCTATGATTTTTCCATAGACATTTTTCCACTTCTTTTAAAGACTTCTATGACAGAGGCTCCCCCAGCAATCTATGCCTGTAATTCACTACCTTACCTTTACATGTTTCCCCAGTGTCTATTCTGAATATTCTGTGTTGCTTTTGAAGCTCATTATTTCCTGTCTGTGTCCTGGTTTGAGGTAAAACAGAACCAATTCTCTTTTCAGTAATTTTACTTTTTAGTTAGAGAGCATCTGTTGTTTGTTTATTAGCCAACGACAGTCTGATACATCATGGATATGGAGGACAGTTTATTTCCTTCTCTGTGGATATGGATATCCAGTCTGGTTTACATCCCCCCCCAATGTCCTTTAACTACAATTCCCCCAATTTCTTAAGAAAATGTCAAATGAAAGAACAACAGATGTGTTACAAAAGTGAAACTTCGTGGCACAGAGCTCCCTTTTATTTGTCATTTTGTAGAAAGATTAGATTGTCTAGGTTGGTTTGACCCTACTTGTTCTTCCCAGAGCTCCATTCTGTGTGTTGTGTACTTCATTCTTATGTCCTATGTACTTGTAAATAGGTTAGTTTATTATTTGGTGCCAAGTATTTCAGAAAGTTTAAGTTAGGGTAATTTATCTGTAGTTGTCTGCTACAGTTACCTGACTTCCCCCTGTTTTGTTTTTTTTTTTTGATAAGTGTAAAGGTTCCTGTTATCCAGAATGATTATTTCAACCCGTTTGCTTATACTGAGTTAACAGAAGTTATCCAGTTAATTTATGATTAACTGTACATATACCATTGTCCCGGTTTGAGGTAAAACAGAAACAATTTTCTGTTCTGTAAATTTTACTTTGCAGCTAAGCCTCTTCTAACTACTGAAATTAAAAGTATATTGTACAGAAACTGTTTGCTCTCAGAGTGATAAGACCTGTGTTTATAGTTGATGCCAAGGAATGGTATGCAGAGAGGCTCTCGCTTATACTTATTGCTATAACAACCAAGGCCAGATAACTTTGTTACTTGCCCTGTTGGAGGGTCAGAAGTGTAAAAAAGTATAGGGGTCACACTTGTGGGGAGGGGCAGACAGGACAGGTGACCCAAAACTGACCAACAGGGTATTCCATCCCATCTACCTCATGCTCAGTATAAAAGCTGAAGGATTGAAGGATCAGCCCTCTTTCTTCGATGGCCGACATCCAAGAAGGGCTCTGTTTGTCTGCCTTTGGTCTAGATCCTTGCTTCCGATCCATTAGTTCCTGAATCTAGATCCAGAATCCAGTTCCCATCCACCACTGAGTCCAGTCTGGGACATTCCCCATGCCTCCTGGTGATGTGATTGTCATCCTGGGTGCTTGATCTGGTTTTGTATGTAATTCATTATTTCCTTTTTATTATTTTATTATTAATACTTCATTAAAGTAGTTTAATTCCCTCTAAACTCAAAAGTCTCTTCTGTCTCTCCCCACTTTCTTTGGAGAAAGAGGTTCGGGACAACGTCTGTCATTTTGCCTCAGTGGCCAGTCCGACCTAAACCATCACAACTATCAATTGTGTATTACCCCCACCATGAAAAACTAATTATCCACTATTAATTATAATTAGCCACTATCCATCATATTTGAAAAGTAGTGACAGTCTGGTGAAGTTCCCACTGGCTGGAAAAGAGGAAATGTAACCCCCATTTTTAAAAAGGAAAAAAAAAGGAAGATCTGGGAACTACAAGCTGGTCAGTCTCACCTCTGTGCCTGGCAAGGTCATGGAGCATATGGTCCTGGAAACTCTGTTAAGGCACATGGAAAATAATGAGGTGATTGGTGACAGCCAACATGGCTTCACTAAAGGCAAATCATGCCTGACAATTTTGGTGGCCTTCTATGACATTGTTACAGCATTGGTGGATAAGGGAAGAACAACTGATGTCAACTACCTGGACCTGTGCAAAGCATTTGACACTGTCCTGCATGACATCCTTGTCTCTAGATTGGAGAGACACGGATTTGATGGATGGACCACTTGGTGGATAAGGAATTGTCTGGATGGTTGCACTCAAATTGTTTCTGTCAACAGCTTGATGTCCAAGGGGCAAGCAATGATGAGTGCTGTACCTCAGGGACCAGTACTCGGACCAGAGCTGTTTAACAGCTTTGTTGGCGACATGGATGTTGGGATGGAATGAACCTTCAGCAAGTTTGCCAATAACACCAAGCTGTGTGGTGACACATCCAGAGGGACAGAGGGACTTGGACAGGCTTGAGAGGTGGGCTTGTGAATTTCAGCAAAGCCAAGTTCAAGGTCCTGCATCTAGGTCAAGGAAATCCCAAGCACAAATATGGCCTGAGTGGAGAATGCATTGAGAGTAGCCCTGAGGAGAAGGACTTGGGGGTGTTGGTTGATGAGAAGCTCAACATGAGCCAGTAATGTGCATTCACATCCTAGGCTGCATCAAAAAAAGTGTGGCCAACAGGTCAAGAGAGGTGATTCTACTCTATTTTGCTCTGGTGAGACCCCACCTGGAGTACTGTCTTCAGCACTGGAGCTCCTAATATAAGAAAGACTTGGACCTGTCAGAGCAGGTCCAGAGGAGGGCCATGAAGATGATCAGAGGGCTGGAGCACCTCACCTATGAAGACAGGCTGAGAGAGCTGGGGTTGCTCAACCTGGAGAAGCAAAGACTCTGGGAAGACCTTATAGCAGCCTTTCAGTATCTAAAGGGGGCCTATGGCCTACAGTAAAGATGGGGAGGGACTCTTTATCAGGGAGTGTAGTGATAGGATGAGTGGTAACAGTTTTAAACTAGAAGAGAGTATATTTAGATTAGATATTAGGAAGAAATTCTTTACTATGAGGGTGATGAGGCACTGGAATAGGTTGCCCAGAGGAGTTGTTGATGCCCCATCCTTGGAAGTGTTCAGGGCCAGGTTGAACAAGGCTTTGAGCAGCCTAGTCTAGTGGTGTTGGAACTAGGTGATCTTCAAGGTCCCTGCAAACTCTAACCATTCTATGATTCTAAGAGTCTATGATTATTTACTGATCATATTTTTGGTTATATTACTAAATCATTGATCAAAAGTGAGAATCTGTTTGGTGATCATCTTAGTTACATACGGGAAAGTGCTCCTTTATTGCACTGTCAATAAATCATCGTCACCAACAAATACTGATTGTGCACCTATGACTGATACAGAAAATGAGATACAGTAGAAAATACCATCAGCTGTATTAAACAGAATTAAAACAAACACAAACCCCAAAATCAAGCATAATAGTACAGGAAATAATCTAACCAATAGAAAACCACTGTGGTACATCATAATTTTACACAGCACTATTATTTGGTGGACTCAGAACTAGTGTTCAGCGTGTGTCACATTAATCCTGAAAAACTGGTTAATCATAAAATATTGTTACTGTGCCATGCCTGTGCTCAGGTTGAGTGTTCCTTTCAATTCCTAGGCAAAAGTTTTTGACATCTCATGAGCCACCATTGGTCACAACTGTTGGATTTATCCCATTCCATTTTAGGAACTTATCTAAGAAGTCTAGATTAGCACTGTAGGTTTTCTAAGAGTTGATCCAGAAAAGCCTATCTCTTCCCACTGGCTCCAGGGTGACTGCTATTCTCTGATCTGGCAAACAGCTAAAATTAGATTGGAAGAATCTAGTCCTTAAAGACATGCCTGAGTGTAATGTTTTAAGAGAATAGGTTTTAAGTAATGAATATATTCACTGTAAGAAATAAATGTGGGAAATTGCAATTTTGAAAGAAACTTAGAGCTAAGATGAAAGAGAAAAGTTAGATATGAAACTACAGATAGTATCGACAACATGTGGTGAGACTAGTATGGCTCTAAGTACAGTAGTGCAATTGAGTTTGACTTCGAGCACTATTATAAAACTGGAAGAAAGGGAAAATTTGAGGAAAAAATTGGATATCAAAAGAACAACATACATTTCAATGAAGAAATAACTTCATTAGCTGGTAATAATAAAAACTTTGTCATCTTTTAATGTATGATACCCACTGGAAAGACACATTATAGTCAGTGTGTTACAAATTCCTGCACTTCAGTTTCTGAGATACATGACAATCCAGTGCTTAACTAGGGATGAATTTTTGGCAAATGCCACAATCTTTCAAAACCACTGTTAATAGAATTTGAAGAAATTATCGTCTTCTCTAAAACGGTTAATATTTTTTTTTTATACTGAAAAACTAATTTTAGTTCTCCAATAAGAATCTGTCACCTCAGAGGAAACTTTATTGGCATATACAAACTCCAATTACATCATGCATGAAAAAAAGGTTTGGTTTAGCTGTTATATTGTTGTGCATAGTCATATATAACATTCATAAATAAAGACATTAAGATTTTGTGTCCTCATATGTGTCATAATTCTGCTTCTATGTATAAAAACAAGCCTGTGTATGAACCTTTTCAGATTTTTAAAAGAATTGTGATTAATACACAGGAAATAAACAAACTGAATAATGGAATGAATGCTGTCTAGACATGCACATTTCAGACAATCCTTCCATAAAAAGGCCAGAGTTTACTGGAGTGGATAATATCTCCCCTTGGATCCTTTTTTATTTTTTTCCCCTCTATATGCAAGAATCTGTATCTTCCCTGGAGGTCAGTTTGGCAACTTTCGGATGCACTAAATTCATTTAAACTCTAATAACCAGTGAAGAAATGAAATAGTACTGAACAACAGCAGCGTTCTGTGGTGTTTACAAATACATTTACAGGAGGTCATTCCTCCTGTGAACCCATTGTACATGCCAATTTGTTGCATTCTTCATTATAATAGAAAAAGTATGGGTAACAATGAACTACAAACCTTATTTGGAAAACACATAACTTACAAGCATCAAAAGACAACTGGGGTCATCTCTAAAGCAGATTTCATAGTTGCCAATGAGTATTTTGCTGCTTTCATTAAATGGACTTTAAAACGATTTTAATTGCATTTCTTATTTTGGCTAACAACCTGATTCTGATAGAATTATGTCTACAGCTGTTCAGCTCTAAAGAGCATTATTTAGGCCCAGAAAAAAATGCCTACCAATGCTATTGAGGTCTAGACTAAGTGGTCTTTCTGAAACTGTGTAACAAACTTCTTCCAAATACTTACTTGCTAAAATTTTCTCACTTCTGTTTACACTTACCTTGGTTTATCCATGGTATCTCCTCTGCATTTGCAAATCATATGCTATAGAAGAGACACAATATGAGAAAAAGGCCTAAGTCAGGTGGAAAATGCAGGTTGATGTGAATGCAATTTGGGCTTATTATGCAGACGCTTCAGCCAGTACTGAACGACTTACACATTGTCCAAGCCTAGGAAAAGGTAAATCCCTGTCCTGAGTAAAGAAATCAAACAGAAACTAAATATACTGGAAATAGTTGATGTCATAGTCATTAATGTATACATGCAAACTGTCAGAGATTGCTACAGTTTTAGGCATAGTCCAAAGTTTCACTTCTTTGAAAATAGGGTTAGCAAATGTGGGAAAGCTAACTCTATATAGATAGTGGTTTTCTATGTTCTTTTCCTTTGCTAATGAAAACTAGATAAATATCTTGATAGAATACTATGGGTCAATGGTATCACTAATTCATTTGTAAGTTCCCAGGAGTGTGTTTTAAGTTGATTTAATGAAAGAGAGGAGGAATAACTTTTTGCTATATAAGCATGTGATAAGGTAAGAAAAGCTGTACTCTCTGCTCAGTTTTCATCTGGCTTTATTATGTGGAGTCTTGATACTTCATGTTATCATACATACAATATATAAAGCAAGGGTCAAACCAAAGTCAGTGGTAATACCGTATTGACAAGGGATGTGGTTCATACAGAAAATCTTTTCCAATATTTGTCTACAGTAAGATTCCATACTAAGACTGATTTTCTCCATTTCCTCTGGGGTTTTTTTGATCAGTGTGGTTGTATTGGAGGAGTAAAGAGCTGAAACAGTTCTTATGAATCTTTGTTTGTTGAAAATGTAAAGACTATAGGACATAATGCAAGGAATCTAAATAAAATGAAAATTTGCCTTAAAATGTTTTATATCATTCTGTTCCAGTTTTGGTTTGCTAACTATCTCATCGTGATCTGCTACTTGAGAAAAGTGCTTTAAGAACTCCTTATAAATTTGACAGTGTATCTTTGAAAGCATAAAAACCTGAATAAAAAATGTGCTTTGTCTGCAAGTTTCTAAATAAAAATCTTTATTTTAAAAAGGAAGACCTAAGAACCTATTTTAATGACTGTCAAATGACACATAAATATTGATAAAATACTGCTGATTTAGAAATTTTGCTGAAATATTTGGTAGATGAATGTTTATTCACAAAGAATGAGGTTTTGACCCATTGCTATCATTGACCTTATACACTCAGGAAAACTTCAAAGAGTTCAGCTAATACTTAATGGCACATAAGAATCTATTTCTTTTCATAAAAGTTGAATTAGTTTCCGAATTCTTTACTGAGAATATTGTACAAGTAATTGGCATTTAAAACATATTTTACAGTAAAATTCTCTGTTTATGTTCCTTTCTCTGAGGACTTGACTATGAGTTGCCATAAGAAACTTGTTAACTGGTCATAAGGAATAATTTTCCTGATTTAATAGTCTTATGCTTAGCTTATGATAAATCATCTTACTAGGCACATTGAAATGCATTGGTGAAGAGGAATCTTTAGCAAAACCCTGTCCAAGGTCTGAATATCTTCTTCCAATGGGATCTAGAAAATATAATTTGGCACAACTTTTATACTGATCTTATTTCTTTCTGAGTTTTTCAGCATATATAGTCGGGACTGACTTGGAGAAGTAGCTTTCTGCCATCCACCTGCAGCCAGTTTTCTGTCTCTGGCTTTTCTGATGATATTTAAGGTATGTTTTGTCCATAGGAAAAGCCTTGTTCTGTATGTATAGCGGTTAATTTCCTCCCACTGGAATGATAAAAAGCAAAAATAGAACTCTTTGTACTCAGTTCTTTTCTGAGAGAAAATCACTAAGAAGTCAAAGACACCTATATAAGCCATCAGAGCACAGACTTGAAGGAATTTGATATTTTACAAATCATATAATAATATTTTTTAAAAAATCAATAGAAAACCTAAACCATTGTATTTAGATGTCGAATTCGAATGTTTTTAAAACAAAGTTACACAGAATATGGCTCATCATACATAGGCTGAAACTGAAACAAAGCAAAAAGCCATCAAACTGTGCAAGAGCAGTTTTGACAGCTGACACTTGAGAAAATGCAAGACATAAACTGCTAAACTTGGCTTTTCATATTAATACTGGGGCATTTTATGTTGAATTCTTTTTTAAGTATTCCACACAAGTCAGAAGAAAGTATTGATCAGTTTTAACTGATGACATGTCCATAAAGTCATCAACAAATATTGGTGTCTAATTCTGAAGTACATGCAGATGTCTAAGATAATGGATTATAGTGCAGTGGCATTGATAGATAAGATTGTTTTAAATGCATTTATTTAGATGTTAGATGCTTTCTGAGACATTAATAAACTAATTTCTTCCTATCTCATTTTGGTGAATGTTTAAACTTCTCTGGGGAACTTTGGGACATAAAGGTTGCACCAAACTTTTTAAATTATTTTTATTGCGTCTTTGTATGTGGATATCTCATAAACTTCACGTAGTTCTGCTCCTGGAACTCTGAAATAGCCTAATCCTGCGCAATTATTTTCCCTCTCAGTACACACAGAAACACTGTGATTTGTGACAATACGAAGCAAAAAAGCAAAACAACAGCATATGAACATCTCCCTCTAAATAGTATTTTCCCCAAATTTGGATGTGAATTTTCTCACGTGTAGTTTACTCTCAAAATCACATGGTCTCTAATCAAATTTTAAGCCAGCTACAATGGCATTTTTATTCCTGCTGCTTTATGATTTGTCAGGAAGGTTAAAGAACTGTCATTACAGGAAAATGAAGTTCTATATTTGTTAGTATTCTATGTTGGCAATAGTGATGTTAATGCTCAGTCCAGCATATTTCCAACAAAGTTCCAGTGGCTCACAGCTTTTATTTGTACTCCTGTAAGGATTATGGGAAAATTATAAAAAGGTATTTTTTGAGCTGCCTGACAAGCAGACTAGCAGAAAGCAAAAGTAGCAAACCTACTATCTTTACCAAGGGCCTCCTTAGGACTACATCATAAAAGTAATTTGGTCTGACTGACTTAGCAGGGAATTTGCACCAAATTTCCATGCTCAACAACATCTATGATGGTCCCTTTGGACTCATGTTCATTCTTCTGGAAGAATATGGTATGCTACATAGGCCAATCACACAGCCACTGTTTCTTGTCTGTGTCGGTGGTGATCTGACTGACAGTCGGTGACATATTGTGCATCCATGGGGACAGAAGAATGCTTACACAGGGGGTGCTGATAACCTTTCATATGAGTGCCTCTATAAATAAGAAGAAAATATAACGGGATTATATTGATGAGACTAATGCCAGAGCTGATGATGAGTTGTAATCTCCTTCAAGAGGTCATTCAGAGGGATAGTCTGCTACTCAGTTAAAATTATTCAACAATCTAGAATTAGCAGGAGCCTTTTCTCCTTTTCTCTCTGGTTTTATTTTATTTCTTTTTTTTTTTTTTTTCATTAGGACATACGCACAAACCTGTGTGATGGAGCTGATGATTGATGATGATGATAGTAATGATAATGGCTGCTTGATTTTTTTCTTATGCTGCTATTCACTAGTCCTATGTGCTGAAGGCATACAGTATGCACTAAGACTTCATTAGGAATTTCTGAGATGAATGTTTCCTTTTTTTCACCTGCAAATACCTTTCATCTGCATTTCTGATCCCAGCTCCAGTTGTAGAGAACTTTAAATAAAAAAGGAAATTTCATAGCTTGTGTTATTTTTGAAATGAAAGTTTAAAATAATTGGTATTTGAGAAACAAAGAAAGGCTCTTCTATATGTTGCACACCTCTCTATCAATCTATATACCATTATTGATGAATCAATATAATTATAACAAGAGTAATTATGTTCTGCATATTACAGCAGCATCTACAAGGTGGTTTTCATAGTGGGAATATATAAAAGGAAGCAGTCTCCCAGAAAATAAACAAAAAATTATCACTGACACTCTATGTTGCACAAGACTGAGTATTCTGAATTCTGAACTCTCAGGGTTAGGATCAGAGATATAGCTCTTGTCTGTCATAAACACTATTTATGAACACAGGAGGCTGAAAAGGTATTGATTTTTAGAACATTCATCAGATTCAATAATCAACCAGGACTTGTTGATTGGTCACTGGTCACCAGTACACAGATTCTCTACTTATACATATGAAAGCGTGGTACTAATTTTCTATTTCAGTGATTAACCATAGACAATAAAGTTTAGAAAATATAAGAATGCTGGGTATGTTCTGAGTAATCATGTATCACAGTTAAAACATAGTAAGCTGAGTTGACCTTGAAATAAAGAACAGCGGAGGAGAGATAGGGTCATTCTCTTTTCACACAAAAAGGGAAATGAACTTTGGGTCATTCCTACTTTCTTAGCCACTGGCTCTTATCCTGGAGATCTTGTGCTTGAGAGATTTTATCAACAATACTCTGTGATTACTACTGGGCAATCCAGAGAACCACATTAACATTGGCCTCAGAGGAATTTTTCTACATGTCATCCCAGCCAGAGGCTAAAGAGCTATAAGCGAAGTTATAGAGGAAAGCTAATTAGAAAAGGGAAAGGAGGACGGAATTGAGTATAAGGATAAAAAAAGTCTATTTTTTTCAAAGTTGTAATGGTATATGTCCTTGTGTGTATTTCTAGCTTCTTTCCTCTGATGCCCTATGACATTCTCACATTTTGAGTTACATTACATATTCAATCAGACAGCAAGCTTGGAGGAATATTATGCCATCAATTTTTTTTCAAGAATGAAATCCTATAGCATAACTTTTTCATGAAGGTCATTATTTTAAGTTAAAATTTGGAGACATACAATTTATGCATTTATAAAGGATGACCAGGTGTCATAAAACACAGGATTCAAAACATTTGTGACTAGAATCTGTCACATTTAGATATGAGGTGAAGAAAATTAAGGGTGTTACCTGAAAGTTTGTGTCTTTATAGAAGATCTTCCACATAACTTCTTTCCCTGATAGTTAGAATGTGACAAAAAACATTGTTATTTTTTGGCACTATAGATTTCAGCAGCTTTCCAGTACCTTCTGATAGATTATCATAGAGGACTAGCTAGATGTCTACATGCATTTCAACATAGCTCATGGTTTCTCATATGTGTACATACTTTGATTCTCTTGGATGTAATTATCTTAAACATCTGCAGTTCAGGAAACCACAGATGAACTAGTCATCTAGGACTTTATATTCAAGGACAAAAATGGCACTTTTAAGACATAATTCATTTTACTTGTTCTTAACACGTTTGTTAGAGTGAGATGATTTCTCTCTGAAGAACGAGTGCTTATTTCCAGTCATTAGTTAACCTGAGTGAGACTGCTTAGAGGAAGACATTGGTGACTTTAGTGCCAAAGATGTCCGTATTTGATCAAGCGTATCCAGTCCTTGAAGACTAGATAATTTCAACTTATATTTTCTTAGGGGGGAAAGAGGTGAGCAGAAAACTGTCTGAACTTTCCTGTCCTTTTTTTGGTAGGTAGACCTTCACAAGCTCACATCCTCCACCTTTTCTCGTGCTTTTAAAGTATTTTCTTTCCCCTGTACACTGCTCAAATTTGAAGTAATTTCTAAAGCTCTGTGTACTTTGGAACCTGTCACTTATGAAGAGGGCTTAGTACAGCTGTTAAGACACTGCTGTGATGTGCTGAACATCACCTTTATAGGCTGAGCAAAATGGAGTCTGTGTGGATTCCCACTGTCTTTAGAATTTGCTCCTCTGACTGCTGTTGGAGAAGCCTATCTGCCTTCAGTGTGAGACAATTATTTCATTTATTTTTTTATGAATCGCGTTTCTTGGTTTGCTAGACTTCATTTAAATAAGTACTCCTGAGTTTTCTAATGGTGCCTCTAAATGACATTTCTGGCAGGAACACTTGTCTTATTTATTCTAGTTAGTGAGAATGGAACATGCAGTTTATATGTTTTTAATTTTTTAAACGTCAGTGTTTAGCTGCAGTGGAAATCTATACAATATAAGTAAATAAAATGTTTTCAAAATTCCTAAAATTCCCTTATTTGTGTGCTGTCCTCTGTGGTAAAGCTCAAGGTGGTAGGTACTTAATAAAATGACTGACAGGCAATATAATGCAAGTTGCTAGTAGCAGCACTAGTTCTGTAGCACACACTTCAGTTCAGCCTAAACCCCGTATCTGTGAAAAATGATAATTAAAGAATAAATACGAGATATTTCAAATGCCAGTTGACTGTGATTGAACAGACATGCTGTTGTACATTTTTTATTTTTAATTCTTTTCTTTTCCCAAAAGTTCTTTTTCAGTTTCTGCCTATTATATATTCTGTTACCCATAAGCTTGAGTACCCAGTGCTATGATGTTATTCATTACTCAAGTTTAAATTGTGATAACGTTTGCCTTCCTTTCTCAGTTGGCCGTAGAGTTGCATTTAAATGAACTATTTGTGATCTATACTTTTAACTTTATAAATAAATCCTTCTACTGTTGCAACAACATATGTATGTAAAATTTTTTAAAGGCCGTTCAGAACATGAAAACACCTTTTTGTTTATTGATTATTTTTTTCCTAATTGAAGATAAAATTATAAATTTTACAGCATAATTCCTTTCTTTCAAACTTAAGTTACATTCAAAGATTTTGTAAGAATCATACCAGTGGACTGGGAAGTGGCACATTTCTTATCATAAAACAAAGCTCTGTGTAGGTGTCTGTGTGTATAGACACAAGGTGAAAACACCATTTCTTACTTACTAGTAGGCCACTAGGTATGGACAACCAAGCACTGAAAATACATAGCAGACGAACATTCTTTTTACTGGTTTTCATTTCTGTTATCATTTTTAAAAATGGTTTTATCTTAACTAATAGGGATTATTTTCCTACAAAACCCCTATGACAACCCTCACAGGTTTGTGAAAAGCCTGTATTGAGATTCAAATATTATTTCTGCACATGAGCCCCAACCACATTATTCTGTTAGAAGATCACATCTGAACTGAAGGAACTGGTCTCATAAAAATACCAGATGACTCGTATATCTTATCTAAAGCTGGAGGTGCAGGAGGGATCTTTTGTATTTACAAAGTACTGGCATCTCAGCGCTGAGAAAAGAATAGGTGTGATATATTTTTTCATTTTTTTCCCTGCTATGCCACTGGTCTCTTTTCCCATGGTTGACCTTCCTATGAACTAGTCAGAAAAGCTAAGGGGAAGAGGAAAATTTTATCCTTCTAAACAAAAATGTTAGCTGCTTCTGTATGTCCTTGGACCATTTCCTTCAAACAGCTCACATTTGCATTCACCATCCAAAGATGTCCAGTAAGATAAGTTTCTTCTGTGTAATCTCATAAAAAGAACACTGACATCATCCTGAATAGAGGAATTATAAAACTGCATTGTACCATTTGGTGATGGATCTGTATATAATTTTCAAAAGCAGACAATTTAATAGCACATCTGTAATCTATATGTGTATATTTAGACATAGAAAATTGAGCTTTATTTCTTCTCTTAAGAAAAAAAATGTTTCTAAACCTGACTTTTCTAGTGATGTGAAACTTTGAAATCTATTAAAACAGCCACTTTATGAAACAAGCCATTCTATTTAGTGTCCATAACCTTTTTCAGAATGCCTAAGATGAATTTCTCAGTGTGGCAAACACTCAGATGCATTTGTAAAGCCCAGAGCAAGTGATATCATCATGTAGCTCACACCAATCAAATATTATTTAAAGTATAATAAATCAGAACAAAATTACATGTCAGATATTCAAAGGTTATGAGCAACAGAATTGCAATACAAAGTCATTGGCAGAAGGAGAAAATCACTACTGCAATCACGCTGCAATTATCCAGTTCTAGACTTCTTTATATGAAAAGTGGAATTGTAACAGTTTAATGAAACAGTGATAATAATTGCAAGGTAGTATTTTTGTCTTCTTCAGATTTGACTTTGCTAGGATATTGTTGAGAGGCCAAAGAACAAAATTAACAAGTGACTAAAAGCCACCTTATGTTACTGTATCAGAAAACATCTGTCATGATGTCTAAATCCATATCGTTTAGTCAGAATAAAATCATCAGTGTGCAAAGTGTAGTAAAAATGACTCCATTATTTTCTTTCTTCATGACATTTTGAGGATTATTAATAGTGCTTAAACACAGGCAACTGACATGGGAATTTCCAATCAGAATCAAAATCCTTCAGTAAGGTTTCTGCTTTGAATCACCCCCTGGAAGAGCTGCCTCCTCCTCCTAGCCTCCTTTTTTCCCTCTCTTTTCTTTGTCCTTTGTTTTTCTCTCTTTCTTTCTCTGTCTCCCTCTCACACACTCCCTGGGTAATATAGAGCACCAAGGAGACTTTGAAATGACCCTTACAGTAGGACATTGTTAATATTCCCTTTTTCATGCAAATTTAGAAAATATATGTTTAGACTATTAGCATTAACTAAAGTAGAGTTAGAGACTGCACAAGGCACAAATGTGTTCATGCAAATAAAAGAGGTAAGTACCTCCGATTACCATGACATAATGAGGCAAAATTTGGCTCTCTTTCCAGCAGAAAGTACCTTCTTGATGGACTGTGAGTCTGGTTATGTGGACGGTTGGAACAAAACCAAAAAAAAACAAAAAAATGCTGATGGTTCATTTTTATCCTAAATCCCTAAAGTTTAAGATAGGGCAAAATTCATTACTCTAAGATATTCTAATTTGTACCTTTCTCTCAAGTGTGTAAAATAATATCCATGAAGAAGAATCTGTAAATTAGTTCATCAGAAGTCTAGAGACCTATTATGTAGGAAATCACAAAATGATTTTTGAAGTCATAAAACCCCTTAAATGTACTGTAAATTTATTGTAAACACTGTCTGGTTGATCTTGCAGTCTTTTGGCAGGCAAAATTCTCCTTGATGCCAGTGGGAGTTTTGCCATTATCAGAATTTCAAATACAAGATCCTCTATAAACACCCTAGTAGTCTAAAGCATTACATTTTATTATATCCATGAGAACTATATTCCTTATAAACTTAATAATAATGAATAAATTTGTTCTTGACTTGCAGCTTTGAGAAAAGTGATGCAGATATAATACTCTATCTAAGCCTTACTTATGTTTATAAGTAAGCAACTGGGTGCACTCTTTGTGTGTTGCTAATTACCTGTCTGTTTTTGGTTCTGTGGGAACTGTGGCTCTATATGCAATGACTTGAGAATGTGAAAAATCATGAATTTAACTTAGATAATTTGACTTGTTGATACAGTGGCTGTTTTTCTTTGTTTGAGGATAACTCAACTTCTGTGAAGTTTCTAGCTAGCCCTACATGATGCACTAAAGACCATCACAAAGGTTTTCGCTTTGTGTAAAAATTTGCCATGTGCCAAGCAATATCTTCAAACCCATGAGGCACGTAAATGCATCTTAATATGTTTCCCTTCTGCTCAGTGAAAATTGTTTTCACGCTTACTTACCTCGAGGGAGGTGATTCTTCCCCTCTACTCTGCTCTTGTGAAACCCCACCTGGAATACTGTGTCCAGCTCTGGAGCCCCCAATATAGGAAAGACATGGACCTGTTGGGGCGGGTCCAGAGGAGGGCCACAAAGGTGATCAGAGGCATGGAGAACCTCACCTATGAAGACAGGTTGAGAGAGTTGGGGTTGTTCAGCCTGGAGAAGAGAAGAGTCCAAGGAGACCTTATAGTGACCTTCCAGTATCTGAAGGGGGCCTACAAGAAAGCTGAGGAGGGACTTTTTACGAGGGCATGTAGTGATAGAACAAGGGGTAATGGTTTTAAACTGGAAGAGGGTAGATTTAGAATAGATATTAGAAAAAAAAAATTACTATGTGGGTGGTGAGTCACTGGAACAAGTTTTCCAGGGAAGCTGTGGATGCCCCATTCTTGGAAGGTTCAAGGCCAGGTTGGACAAGGTTTTGAGCAACCTGGTCTAGTGGGCGGTGTCCCTGCCCATGGCAGGGGGGTTTGGTACTAGACAATTTCAAGGTCCCTTCCAACTTAAACCATTCTATGATTCTATGAATTTCTGTGTATAAAAGGAATTTGTCTCATTTAGCTGTTAACTGCAACTATTTGTGTTGAGTTAAAAAGAAAAAAAAATAGTAGAAGCTAAATATTAAGGACTAAACCCAAAGAAAGACTTTAACTGCACAAGAACCTACAGACTTTGTGGTCCTGGTTGGAATTTTGGTTTTTAGTCAGCCTGGATGTATTAAACATTATTTTATTATTCAGTATTAGGACAGATACACTTGTTAAGCATGCTGAATTAACAGACATCAAACTAGGTTAAGAGTTTGTCAATGTACTGTATAATGGCAAACATTTAAAGTACTTACAGTAACCAAACCTACTGCAGAGCAATCTCCCTGTACATCATTTCATAGTCACTTCAAATACTATCAACAGAGAATACTCCACAAAGCCTCGTTTCCCAGTGCTGTGTGTGGCTGGTGTGAAATGAGCCACTTACCCTCAAAAATAACTGTTGAAGGTTGTCAGAAGGCAGTTTGATCAGCTACCAATGCACTATATGCCTTAATAAAGCAGCAATGCTGTCATCGCCACCCAGGCTTTACAGGATGCAGAGGCATAGCTTTTTGAACTGTGTTCTGGTCAGTCCTATAACTCATTGAGGATGACTGGACCAGGTCAGTTCTTATAAAGTAAATTCCAAATAACCCAAGTGTACTAAAAATTATTCTGGTGTTTTAAAAGGTTTTTCCTTGTAGACCAGCTCCAAACAAATGTTCCGTTGTGGTTCTGATGCAGCAAGCTTTTTCTTTTCTGGGTAATATGTGGGGAGGAAAAAACATCCAAACATGAAATGCTGTAACTACTTGTGGAATATTAAGGATATCTATCATAACACATGTCTGAACGTCTCAACACCCTGGCCACATACTATAGTTTGATGATTGCATATTATTGATAATAGTATAATTATGCTATATGGAATCAATTTCTACTTGTATTTACAAACAATAAATTTGTGCTATATTTTCCCCATTCAATCACTATAATAAGTTGGTTCTGCATAATTTAAAAGTTGATACATTTTATCCTGTCTGTGTGGATGAAAATGTATGCATTATGTACACATATATTAAATTACATTACATACACAAATTAATAAGCACATACATAAGGTATTCTGACACTGCCTGTGGAAAACTTGCATTGATTTTGTCTGTGATTTTGAATGTGTGCTAAAAGTCAATGAGCAGTGAAAGGATAACACAAATTATTTGAATCTCCAGAGTCCCTTTAATTGGTTGCTTCTTCCAGCTGATATCCTTGGTTGTTCAACACAGGAGATGCTGAAAGCAAAACATTGACCAAGACCTTTTCACATGAATTTCATAGTGGAACTGAAAATGAGGTTGTCAGTTTCTTGGAGGAAAGAAATTTGAAAAGACAACTGTTTGCTATAGAGGTGACAGAAGGCAATCTGACATCAGTGTTAGTGTGGTCCAACAAAGTGGGTTTGTACTACTTTGAAAAGTAAATGCTGTTGTGAGTAAAGAGCTCTTCAAAACCACCAAAGGTCTGTTCTGATGCCTACATTATGTGGAATTTTCCATTAAGATGGAATACCTGTAGATTACTCTAGTATAATCAAAACAAGGTATCCAGTGTATTTTAGAAATTACAGTTTGAGTGTCAAGTTCAGGAAAAGGGAGTTTGCCTGGTTCTACCCAGAACACTGAAGTACTTCCCACTGCTGTGTTAGTGTTTCAGACCTGTTGTTCCTTCCTGACACCCCTATCTAAAAAGCTCTTCCAGGTGAATATTAAGCTGTGAAGTCTTCTGATTCTCTGACTTATGGTAATGCTTTTGGAATTGTTTACTGTGCAGTCCTGAGCTCTGATCCCAGAACTCTGCAATGAATTCCTTGTATATGGAATATATATATGTACTTATCTCTATTCTAGCAAACAGTATTTGCTAGAGCATTTGCAAGTATTTCTGGAGTTCTAGAAGGAATCTCTTTATTGATTTTACTTTCTTTTAATGATTATTCACAAGAAACATAAGATTGAAACACAAGGAGCTTAAACTAGCACACTTCAGCAGAAATTAAATTCCCAGCCATAGAAAAGAGGTTTTATTCATGAAAACCACATGAGATAGGACTGACGTTAAAACAGTTATTTTACTTTGACATTTGTATTCAAATCCTATTTGTTTAAATTACGTTGCTGTAGTGCCTGATCTTTTAACATTCAATAAGCCTCTGTATATACGTCTGTACATACATAAACTTCTTTCTATAAAATCTGTTTCTGAATGTGTATGTTTATGTATGCATCGAGGCATGTATGTACTTATTGATGGCTATATATGTTGTTAAATTATTTTATATGTATGTGTTTATATACTTCTGTGTACAAAATTATATACATATTTTTACAACTTGTTGAAAGCTGATAACCTGTCTTTGGTAAAGAAATACTTAGATATTGATTTAATTCAGAGGTAATTTGTTGAAATCTACATTCAAAACTAGAAAGACTGTCAAATCACCTTGAAAAAGGTCACCTAATATAGGGCTTGGCATTTCCCTTATTGAACTTCATGAGGTTCTTCTCAGCTTGTTTCTCCAGCCTACCAAGGTCCCTCTGGATAGCAGTGCAACGCTCTGATGTATCAACCACCCCTCCAAGATTTTTTCCTCAGAAAACTTGCTGAGATGCACTCTGCCCAATCATCCAGCTCATTAATTAAGATTTCAAACAGAATCAGACTCAGTACTGATCCTGGGGTCCACCACTAGCCACTGGTCTCCAACTAAACTTTGTACCACAGATCACTGCCCTCTAGACCCAGTCATTCAGCCAGTTTTCAACTCACCTCACTATCTACTCATCCAGTCCATACACCAACAAACCGTCTATAAGGGTCGTAGGTGAGGCAGCATCAAAGGTTTTACTGACATCCAGGTAGACAATATCCACTCCCTTCTTCTACCAAGCCAGTCATTTCATCACAAAAGGCTATCAAGTTGGACAAGCATGACTTCCCCTTGGTGAATCCATGCTGACTACTCCTGATAAGTTTCTCATTCTTTATGTGTCTGGAAATGGTTTCCAGGATTAGTTCTTCTATCACCTTCCCAGGGATTGAGGTGGAGGTGAGGTTAATGGGTCTGTAGTTCCATGAGTCCTTCTCTCTTACCCTTCTTGAAGATATGAGTGGTGTTTGCTTTCCTCCAGTACTTGGGTACCTCTCATAATTACCATGATTGTTTGAAGGTAATTGAGAGTGGCCTTGCAATGGCGTCAGCAAGCTCTCACAGCACTTGTGGATGCATCCCATCAGATCCCATGGAGTTTGTGTGTCCAGTTTCCTTAGCTATTCTCTAAACGGATCCTCTTCCACAAAGGAAGTCTTGTTCCTGACTTTTTACCTAATCTCTGAATCCTTAGATTTCTGAAGGATGGTCTTAGTCATAAAGATTGAGGTGAAGAAGACATTTAGTACCTCAACCTGTATTCCCAGTTGGCACGCAAATGCAAAACCACACAAACACACCTTTACACCACAAATATACATATATACGTGTGATAGGCCACACAGAGTGACACAGACAGACACATTCCATACTCACACAAACACAAATAGCAGTAATGGCCTCATCCTGCTTCCCTCTTTAGCTGAGCAGGATGGGGATATACACACATACGTACGTAAATACAATGTGATCCTTCCAGCAGCCACGTTTACACCTGATCTCAGCCTCCCTAGTTGCTGGTATATGAATATCTGAGCTCCTGTGGCTGCAGCCCCACTTCAGTTGCTCGTACAGATTCACATGTGCACATGTGTGTGCACATGCACACACACACACATTCAGGGGGTATCGATTTTTAAGGTATGAGTGGACAAAGCCTGAGAAACTAGATCTGATTTCATAAACAAGCCTATTCTAGAACAGGAGGTTGGATTAGAGACCCCTCCCAAACTCAATTATCCTATGATTCTGTAACAGAAGTGAAAATGCTTCAGTTTATAACAAATAACTGATGTAATTCAATATATTTTTTCCCCTTTCTGCAATCCTCAAAGCATGAAGTAGTTCAATTAGTGTCTACTGGCTCTTCCTTTAGTGCTTACAGAGAGAACTAATATTCAAGAAGGCTTACCCTTCTGTGCTTACGACTAAATCTTTGACAAGATCGTACGAATTGCAGAAATTGAATTTAGGCCCTCTGTTCTCTGATAGAATCCTCAGCCTTTAATTTATCACCTAGATAAATGCCGTGGAAGACTTGAGCACCTAAAAAGACATTTACAAAGTTCAGTAAAGAAAAGGAGGAACTGGATAATAGGAAAGGCCACTGAAACATGTTCTAGCACCCCTTCCCATCCCTGAGTTAGATTCCTAATTACAAGACAAAAACTGGTTCCATTTTCATGAAAAACTGTCATTTGGGAATCATCTTCCACAGCCTGTTTTTGTTTGGACATGCCAAAAAGGGTAAAGCTATCATCTACTCCCTGATTACCATTGCCAGATGACATCTTCCCTGAGGAATCCCATTAACAAATCTCTGTTCTGGCTGGACTGACATAAAGATGTGAATGCCCGTCTCCTGCATTCTAGAAAAGTATGCTAAAATTAAGTTACTGAATATGATGAGGTGGATCTTGATCTTTAATTTGTTGAAGCTATTTACCACTCTTTCACTGCAAATTAATATTAAATGAGTAGGAAGTTGAACCTGATCATCACTTGATATCAGAGGAACACCTTATCCACCCAGCTGCAAAGTAGATCTTTGACTGAAAGCTACCTAGTTTGATGACAGTTAATAGTATATATGGACTGCAAAAGTTTTAATAGAGAAATAGCTGAAGTGTACTTTGCTTCAGAATATCTAACAGTCTAGAATTTAGGAGACTTGAGTTCAAACTTTGGTTATAAATAATTAAAACAACAACCTCATCGCAATCTACAGCTGCCTCAAGGTGGGGCAGTGGAGGATGTGCTGATCTTCTCTTGCTGATGACAAGTGATAGGACATGAGGAAATGGAATTAATTTGTGTCAGGGAAGGTTCAGATTGGACATTAGGAAAACGTTCTTCACCAAGAGGGTGGTCAGTCACTGGAACAGGCTCCCCAGGAAAGTGGTCACAGCACAAAGCCTCTCAAGGAGTTCAAGGAGCATCTGGACAACACTTTTAGTCATACAGTTTAGTTTTAGGTGGTCCTGCGAGGAGCAGGGAGTTGGAGTCGATGATCCTTATGGATCCCTTCCAGCTTGAGATATTCTATAATTCTACAGTTCTAACAAAACGAGATAGATATGTAATTCTCATATTAATTACCTTAAAATTAAAACCGTAACAAACAAAGAACAAATAACACCTAAAAAGTCTTATCTATCAATTACTACTTGGCAGAGAGTAGTAAGCATTTTGTAGGAATGCTTTCTTCACTAACCTTGAAGTAGAGATTTGGGGAGAACCACCAACCTGACAATTCCAGCTCTAGGTGTTGATCAGCAAAAGGACACCAGGCTTTTGATCTGCATGTGCTTACAAGCAGCAAATATTTTGGTGCTGACAGCCAAGCAGCACTTGTGAAGATTTTAAGGATGCAGTCATAGTGGATTCAAGAACACCTCCATTCATAGAAACATAGAATGGTTAGAGTTTGAAGGGACCTTGAAGATCACCTAGTTCCAACCCCCCTGCCATGGGCAAGGACACCTACCATTAGACCAGGCTGCTCAAAGGCCCATCCAACCTGGCCTTGAATACTTCCAAGGATGGGGCATCCACAACTCCTCTATGCAGGCTGTTCCGGTGTTTCACCACCATCACAGTAAAAAATTTCTTCCTAATATCTAGTCAAGATATACCCTGTTTCAGTTTAAAACTGTTACCCCTCGCCCTATCACTACACTCCCTGATAGAGTCCCTCCCCATCTTTACTGTAGCCCCCCTTTATGTACTGGAAGGCTGCTATAAAGTCTTCCCAGAGTCTTTGCTTCTCCAGGCTGAACAACCCCAATTTTCTCAGCCTGTCCTCATAGGAGAGGTGCTCCAGCCCGCTGATCATCTTCATGGCCCTCCTCCGGACCTGCTCTGACAGGTTCGGGTCCTTCTTATATTAGGGACTCTAGAGCTGGACGCAGTACTCCAGGTGGGGTCTCACAAGAGCGGAGTAGAGGGGAAGAATCACCTCCCTCGACCTGCTGGTCACGCTTCTTTTGATGCAGCCCCAGATGCTGTTGGCTTTCTGGGCTGTAAGTGCACACTGCAGGCTCACGCTGAACTTCTCATCAACCAACACCCCCAAGTCCTTCTCCTCAGGGCTGCTCTCAATGCATTCTCTACCCAGCCTGTATTTATGCTTGGGATTGCCTTGACCCACATGCAGGACCTTGCACTTGCCCTTGTTGAACTTTATGAGGTTTGCACGTGAGGTTCAGCAGTTTGTTTGTTTACTTTCTGTTGAGTCGAGTGACTTAGGGACTCAGTTCCTTTCTCATTCAGACTCACTTTTCGGCAGCGCACTTAGATTTGCTTTGTCTAGAGAACAGGCTGTGGAGAGAGAACTATGGATTAGGCTGCGTCTGTGTACCACCTCAACACAGAAGGTGCACCCACACCTTGAAGTAGTTGTGGGTTAGTGTATAGACGTGGACTTTGCTAGTCTAGTTTTTAATCCTCAAAGTTCATTGTAATACATGTGGGTATATTTTACATCATTATGTAGTACACTTTGTGAAATTTACATTACTCAATCAACAGACTTCTTCATAACTCACGACCTGGATACTGTGCTATTTTTACTTTTTTATTTGTAAAAATAAAAATACACAGTTTTAATTTAAAATGAGTTCCTTTTAAAATCTAGCAGATGAGTTTTTATATCTCGTATACTTTCCTGATCCTCAACACATGTATAAAGAGAAAAATGTCAATAATATTCTCTCTCTTTCCTCTGCTTCTTTATCTGGCCTATAGTTTGTTTATCTCAATTTCATTATTTCAATTTTTTGGTTGTTCTTTTTGTTTTGTTTTGTTTTGTTTTCCTTGGGTGGGGGAAGGAGGCTCGAGGTTGGTTGTCTTTTTGTTGCTGTATGAAAGTTCTACACATTTAAGAAACTTAAAGCTAAAGAAAAGCAATTACTCTTGCATTACTTATACAAATATTTATATGCATGGTAGTGACTCTTATTCACAGTTAGGTGCCCAGATACTGTCAGATATTTCATATGAACTTTATTCCATTGGTCAAGTGTTTTAGAGCCTTGCTCGAATGTAATGCCTTGGGAGGTCAGGATCATGCAGGGAAAGACAATTTTTCTGCCAGTTAGTGCCAATCCTGTAGAGAGTCTTAATACTAGAGAAGAATCCTTGATTTTGTCTCTGAATTTCATGAGGAGATAATGGACCACTGGGGTGATGTGCTCCATCATGACCTCTGCTGCTAAGCAGATGAGCTAACACAGCCTATAATACCTGAAGGTTTTTCAGGTTGCACTGTGCCTGATTCATGGCAGCAGCTTGAAGCCGGGTTTCCACATCATGGTGATCTCAGTGTAACCATCCTACTGCAGGATTATTTTTTTTCTTTAAAGAATCTCTTCAGTTTGCATTAGTAACTAAGTTTACTACATGCCAAATATGAAGCTCCTGGTTCAGACTAGCCAGAAATTCAAATTGAAAAGATTTCAGTACATCCCAAATGTGTATCCTAATCTTCAAGCTAAAGTGGCAATCACTCACTGGACCCAACAAGGATATAAGGATCACATTGCCTGATTTTTTTTGCCATCTGTACAATAGATCACAATCCAAAACACTCCTAATATGGTGAATGAAAAGTCAAGTGAGTTGAAGGATGGCAGTCCAAATAACCTATGCTCAGAAATCAGCAAAAGGAAATGCTAAACAGAAGGGCATTCATGAGTATTTCCCCATGCTTAGCTGTCCAAGACAGGTTTTCCTGCAGGCACCTTTTTCCATTCAAGGTGTGAATGGCTGAAAAAATTTATTAGCAGTAAAAGTAACATTCACCTGACCAAATATAATTTAACCTATTAGAATCCCTTTATAATCACTGAAAAAAAATGTTTTAAGATGTAGTTAATTTCATCCCTAAGTAGATTTCTAAAATATAAGAAATGAATTGCAACCTGTTACTCTATGTTGACGATAGAGATAACCAGGCAAAAGTGTTTATATTGAAAATTTCTATATTTAGAGTTGATATGTACTTCTTAAACATAGGGAACTGGATATCCTGGACATACAGGAAAGGATATCAAACAGAAATGTATGTCTTGGATCTCAATATGTCTCTACCTATGTCTGCTATTTGAAAAATGGATGCAATCCTTGTCTTTTTTCTTTTGCTCACAAAACAAATGAGAGAAACTAACAAAGCCAGGATTGAATAGGGCATTTCGGGATATGAACTTGTTCTTCCTGATTGCCACAGGAAAAAAATACTCAGTTTGGATAGTTTAACCAAAATCAGGAGCAAAACAGTTTATAAATTTATTATTTCACATAATTAACTAGCAAGCAGCGAGCTATAAATTCGGGATCAATATCAGTAACGCAACAGACAAACCACAACTCTCGATGCTTACAAAATGTTAATAAGCACCTACACATTTCTAAACACCCTTTTTTAACCAAAACCCTCTAAATTTAATCCTTCCTTTACAGTTCCTCTTCTCCCTGTCCAGAGGTGTCCGGCACACCCTTCCCAGCACTGCAGGTTCCCATTGCAGGAGACGTGAGCCCTCCAGCTCTGTGTGAGGAAGCCCCTGATAAGGTCCCTTGCACCCAGCAGTGAGCTGGCCCTGGTTGCTGGCCCCATACTGGCACCCCACTGCTGGGTGTAAGCTGCTCCTGGTGCCCCGTGGGGCAGCTATGCTGCCTGGTCTGGGCTGAAGCTGGGGTGCTGCAGGGCCACTGTGACAGGCACATATCCAGTGTGATTGCTACTGCTGCTTCTCCAAGGTCTTTCTCTCCTGTAACATATTTGCATGGTGGTTTTAGTTTGGTTGTGTTTTTTTTTTTAATTTAATTTTTAACATACTTTTTTTCCAGATTGCCCTGTTCTTTGCTTCAAAAGTCTCTGAAAACTCTTGGGTAGTGTTTACCTGATCACTGCCTTCCTGCCTAACATCCACGGTTGGGGGCAGTGGTCCACTTCTTCCTTAACACCATAATTTTTTGGACAAACACCATTCAGACAGTTTTGTCTATTCAATCCCCATATGCACTCTGTGCACTCATATTCTTATCTTAAGATGATGTTATTCAGGCTATTGGCCAAGGGTAGGTGTGCACGCCCACGCTGATTTATTGCACTAATCATTGCAACCATGTTTTTTACAAGAAAGCCAGCATCTGCTGTATTTTTGAAGTAAAGAAGATATTGCAAAAAATCCGGTCCGTAGGCACTAGAATGTCTATAACGCAGTTACTGGATCAGTCCAGTAAGAAGGAACACTCAAGTATCATTAATTTCTGTATTTTAGGGAGCTGGGTAGGTATGTTCTCCTGCTTGCTTTGTGGTAAGGTGGAGATCTCTAAGAAGACTCCGTTTTCCTAATGAATTTAGATACCTCCAGGGGTGGTGACATTTGAGGTAGGAATTTATTTTTAATCAGAATTTTGTAATTAAGAGGTTAGGCGTAGACTGAGACATGTATGTAGGACCCTAATTCCCAATCAAATCTTTCCTACCTAATTTTATTTATTTGGATTTTGAAGTTAGCTGATACCCATTTGTAGTGGTGAGGTCTAGCTCTCTTCATCTAACGGGCAACATCAATAGGCAGGAGAGGACATCCCTGAGAGAGTTGTTTGGGATGGATACCTCAGAGTATTCAGCTTTCCAGTCCGACAAAGGCTGCTTCACCTACATACCAATTACCTGTCGCATTCAGTAGGAATGCTTAGCTCTGATAAATCAGCTCGCTCTAGCTCTAAATTGGACCCAAATCAACACCACTTGTGGTTACAGTGAGGACATGTATTTTCACTGTGAAAATAATGATACATAAAAATGTAAAATGCTATTACCTAGAAACTATTTCTAGAATGAAAAAAATGTTCAAATATATCTCTTTCAAGAGGTAAATACTCCATTTTAATGAGATCTACTGTAATAATTGAAGGTGCTAATAGCACACTTGATTTTTTGAGCGTACGTATTTAGAAAGTCATTCCAGAATAAAGTAGCGCATGGATTTAAAGAGGAACCACAGCAGCTGCATCTAGGCTGGGCAAGAGGATACGTGGCACAGCATATCTGGGAATCCTGGCCTTTTGATCATCTGAATTCAGTAACTTAACCGAACATATTACATTCCCTTCATTGCTGAGAGACTAAATATTCAGGAAAATGAAATGCTGGCATAACTCAAGCCCTCACTCTAAAATAGGGATATGATGTGGACAAGACAGGTACCTAAATTGGAAAGCCAGGAATAGTTCCCACAATTTGAAGTGGACCTTCAGAGTGAATTCTGCATATCAGTAGCAATGAACTTTTCTTCTGGAGGAGGAAGGCAGGCTTTGGATGCCTCCCATGAGTGTCTCTGGTCTAGACACTGCAGTAGACAAGAAATCGGAACAGGAGTAGCAGATGTGACCCAGGATGTGCACAAGACCTGTACACTTCTGGAACAGCAGCTGGACAACAAGTAAGATACATAAAGAAATCTCTCCATGGGTGTCTAAATCACTGCCTTATTTGGGGAATGGTTACCCCAATTCCTCAATAATTATTCCAAAACTGAAATTCATTTGAGCTCCAGTACTTGAAAAATTAACAAAGCAATGTTATGATGAAGAGATTCTTACACAGTTTCTGTAAACCCTGCTATTCTCTTTCCTCAAGGAATTATGAAAATAGTTTAGAAATAGTATTTGCAAGTATCTAAACTGCAGGCAGATACTGGCAATTATGTGGAGAACTCTTGGGGTTGTTCTAGCATTCCTAATTATTGTCATTAGACCTCTTTTAGCTTGATTTTATACCCCACTAACGACCTTCACAGATTTTAAAAATCCCATTTAAGAATTTCTTTTTGGTCATGTTCATTATGCTTTTTGTACAGCATATCAACCACAGCATCTTAACCTCTGCCTGCCTGAAATTTATACTACCATTCAAAAGTTTGAATAAACTGATGAAAAAAGTTCTGTGACTGCAAATCACATTAGCATTTTTTTTCTGAGATGACTTGCACAATGTTGTCTTTTTCTCTTCTCTACTTCTAATCTGAAAAGTTAAGCTGCTTCTATTTCCAAATATAAAGATTTTATTATTAAAAAATATAAAATATATCTTCTACTTGGTACTGCTAAATATTTTACACTATTTCTAAGTGGAAATACTGTGAGTTAGCTTTGAATCATCTGCATTGTACATTCTGGCTACCTATATTTTAATAAATGAAAGATTTCTGAGAATATTCTCTGTAACTGAGGGCAAATAGTACTGAACAAACCATATCCGTACTTTTAAAATCTTGTATATCCTTCAAAATTGAGTTACTGCTTACTGTGTATGGTCTCTGGTTCAGGTTAATTTACAAATTATGTTTGGGAATTGTTTGTCAGCATATTGATCAACCCAAGCCAAGAAGATAGTTGAGATTATTCTAAAAAAATAAGAGTACTTTATAAAGACATATATACACATATATATTGTATAGACATACATATATTTTATGAAAGATTCTTTCAAATCCTGATGATGTTTCACAGCTGTCCTTAACTTGCTGGTCAAGTAACTATAACTCGATCGAGCACAAAGTAAATGCTTTAGCTTGAAACTAAAGCTACTTGGATCTTGTAATGGCAAAAATTCAATCATGGCATCATGGTGTTCAAAACAAGTAAAAAAACTCACATGAAATTGCTTTAACAAACCCAAGCTTACCCTTCGCTGTATCTGGGGCCTAGATATTCCACTACAAGCAGTGTCTGTCTGTTTTGTAACAAGGTTATCTCTAGTCTTTAAGATCCTCCCAGTAGTCAGACTGACTGCAGCTATGCCAATAGGGAAAGGGCATGTATCTTCACCTGATATAGATTCTGTATGCTTTTTTGATGAGGTTATCATGCATATTCTCTTTGGTCTTTTCCTTCAGATTCCATGTCTGAAAGTTGTAAAAGTTTTTAGCTATATTATTATAATTACTATTTTTTAAAAAATCTAAACATTTAGATTGGTAAGTAATAACATATTTTGACCCTATTTTTGACATTTGAGTTATGAATTAATGACTAACCAATCGGTTATTACCATCTCAGAATTTAAAATTCTAAACATGTTGTTATTAAATCTCATTAGAAAATCATACATAGGCCTGTTTTCTCTTTGAAAATGTGGTTCAACCAGAAATCAAACTGCTTTCCAAAATCATGTCAAGTTTAGCAGTATTTTACTTTGGCAGAAAATGTAAGAAAAAAGAAATATGTGTAAAAAGCTAGGATATTTAATATTTTTGGAAGGACATGTTCTAATCTGTATTNGCTGCAGCTTTAACGTAGACTTGTCCTCACTTTTCCCTTAAAGTGAAGATGGCTTTAATTCTCTAATTCTTTCTGTTATTAGAGTAGAAAACAGATCAAAAACCAGTCCTGGAATGTAGAGAAAATCTTATTTACTGGTTGAGGCATATTGGNATAAAATAAAATAAAATAAAATAAAATAAAATAAAATAAAATAAAATAAAATAATTTGAAATTAAACCTACATGTAGCCTACTTTGTCTTTGCAGAAGTTCTGTCCTCCAGTCTTATTTTCAGTTCAACTTCAAATGACTTCTTGTGTTACCAGTATCTCTATGTAGTCTCTTTGTTCCACAGGGATGTTCTGTAATGCTTCATTGCATGTCTTCTCCCTGCTTTTCTCAAGGGGTTTCTGGTATAATATTAATCATGCATATCTTTAGATGTCCATATAACAGATGTCTAAGTTGAGCTGTTGATTTTAGGCTTACATTATAGTTAATGATGAGAAATAGTTATTCTTAGCCATTATTTCTCTGACCTGTTTCAGCTGTCTACTTTATGATGAGACAAAACATCCATAGAAAGAATTTAATTCCCTCTACAAAGCACAAAGAGAATCCAGGCTGGCTAGCTCAGATGTAGACAGCCAAGGTTCAATCCAGTCACTCTCCAACAGCTGCAGAGTCTTGTCTGGGATGTCCTTGTCTGTATTCTAGCTGCCACTCCAGAAGAAGATGGGTCCCTCATTGATCTTGTGTCATGTCTGCCAGCCTCCTGAGGGCGTTCTAAAGAACCAGAGTCTCTCACATGGCACTAGAGGATTGTGGTAATGTAGCATAATCCTTCCTCAGATAGCTGTCTGTTAGGTTTGAACAGTCCTGTTATAGTCAGTAGAAATTTGAAGTTTGACTTCAATCACCATCAGGATGCCTTTTGAACGGCTCTAAAGCCTCTAAGGCATCTATGTAATGCTGACACTTATGACGTAGGTACTAAAAGTGATCCATGATCTCCTGGGTAGGAAGCTTGAAGGTAGCTGGGATATGCTAGATCACAGTAAAGAGCATTAGATATTTATATGTGAGCAACTGAATAAAGCTGACAGTCAATACAGTGAAATGATCAATTCAGTTTATGTTATAGTAAACATGCGCCTTTAGACAGATGAAATGTGCTTTGATCTGCACTGACCGCAGTGCAGGATGCTTGTTTGTGCTGCCTTTATGCACTAGGGAATTCCACATTGTCTCTGGCTGTCACTTTAGGAGGTCTTTTGTGTATCCTGTGTTGTACCTATCCAACAAATCCAGATATTTTGGATTAGATGTTTGTATTTCTGAATCAGATCCTAGATGTCTCAACAGCTTAACAGCTGAACCAAGTCGTAGCATTCTGTTCATTTGAACAGGACCCTAAACACAAAGCTTACATTTTTTTAGGACCCAAAACACAAAGCTTAGATATGGCTGACACAAAGCGTAAGCAAGATAAATTTGTCCCGGTTTGGTGAGATAAGTTGCACCCCAGTCCCTACATGTGCTGAAGCCTTACAGTTTGTTGTGTCTGTCATGCATATACTGTCTGCATCACTGAGCACTCTACAACCTTTATTGTGTCAATGTCCCCTATTGCTGTAGAAGACAGCAGACCTCTGAAGACTGGAAGATAACACATGGTTAAGAGGACAGCAAGCAAGACAAAGCAGATAGGCAGCCTTTCTTCCTGCTGTAGCACAACTTTTTACCAAAACATAACACAAAATAACCAACAAAGGAACAAACATGTATCATTTGATCATACAAATAAAACAGTGGTGCTATAAACATTATAGAATAATGTCTAAAAAGTAAATGGAAAGGAAAAGTTTTGATTTCATAGAAGCAAAACTTTTATAACAACTCAAAACATGTTTCCCTCAGAAATTTTCTCTTCATAAAAAAAAAGTGACTTTTGGAAGACATTCAAAATTTAAATCTATCCTTAAACACAACTTTAATGACTAAATCTACTAGAATCTCTATGTGAGCTGTTAATCTGCAAAGAATTTCCCGCATGATATTTCTCTGTTGTTTTGATACTGGGTGAAAAATCTTTCCTTTTCCTAAAACAAACCCACAGTTAGCTGTTTCTAATAACTGTGTCATCAGAAAATGCTCCCTTGAGCTGGTGTCCCCTTTTTTACAGTAACTGAAAAGAATTACTATGAGATTGTATTTGTTTTCCCCAGGATATTGTTAAAGAATTTCCACAATGTATGGGTTAGATTTCCTCATTCTTTTGTGCCATTAGCATTTTCTCCCAACCTTTTTCATATTTCTTATTATCCTCCTGTTGAAGGGCAAATATAGTCAACAAATAAATAACCAAAATTCAAAAGAAATTGAGTATTGTGACAAAACAAAAATCTAAGCAATAACTATGCTCAGAGCTTATGCCCAAATTCAAGAAAAAATGTCAGAAACTGGATTAGAATTAAGAATAAGTAGGTTAAGATTTGGATGATAGTCAAATAAATAGATATAAGAAATAGAAAACAAAACTAAGGCAAAGGAAAAAAAAAAGGGTCAGGCAACAAGAAGTTTGGGCAGAACTTCACCTAAGTGGCACATTGAACAGCGTCATCAGCTGAAAGGGCTAATGCATATGCGAAATACTGGGATTAACCACTGGTCTAGAGGTAAAAAAGATGAGGGCTTCTTTGTAAATTTGACTTTTTGGAAATGGAGGAAGTCTGCAACAGTTTGAAACAAGTAGAATAACAACACTGGGAAAGAAGAGATCCACAAAGTGCTTGTACTGTTTTGAAGATTACTGTAGCAAAGTTTCCTCTTGGTTCTTGAATATTTAGGCTTTCAGGTACCCAGTGATGACAGGTTATTATTCAATTGATAAATCAATATTTTCCAAATAAAATAAAAAAAAAAATCACTCATTCCCAAAAAAAGTGGTCAAGCAAAGATATACCTTTGAAAACTCAATTGTGCATGTTAACTTGGTATTAAAAGTCAAAAAGGCTTTTTAATTACTATTTTTCAATTGAGTAATAACTATACCATTTTAAAAGTAAGATATTTACCCTGACCACAGTTGCTTGGAAAGTAATCATCGTAACAGGGCACTGCAGAATATGGATTACGGTTTCATAATTATGTGTGACGGTGACAGTCAGCTGATGACCTGGTGACTGGTTATTGTAAAGCCAAATTATTACTATTAAATTATAACTATATGCTATTCCTTTTTCCTTAGATAAAGCATTTAGAAACAGAAATGGGTATTGAGGTTACAGCAAATTTATTGTCATAAAGACATTTACCAATGTCACTGTCTTTAAAAAGGGATTTTATCATTGTTACATATTCATTTTATTATTGATATGGTTATTACCTACTTAGTAATTCACTAAAGAATCTTGAAGAAGAGACTGATCAAATAACATGAAAAGGAAAAGGTATTCCATTTAAGTTGTACAAGTGTCTTTCTAGTCCTTTAAGGATGATGTGAAAAAGCCTTACAGAATATATAACATCACAAAGCTCACAGCTCATCAAGTTAGTCATGATTTGGATTGTTAGATTGATGCCACACAGGTCAATGCCTAAGAGGAAGATGGAATCAGGTAGCTTCACAAATTGTTACTGGGCTTAATACTTTTGCAACGGGGCCAGAATCCTCCTTTTTCTTACGTTACGTCTTTCTTCACTACAAACTCTCTCTGAGTCCCAAGAGAGAAAAAAACTCATCTTCTCTTGCTAACTAATCAGATTCTACCAATGCAATCGGGCCCTGCTCCCCATAAATAGTACCTCAGAAAACATTATTCCACTATGCAGTGCTATTTCTGTGATTTGCTGCATGCAGCCCTATGTTATACTGGTCTTGAGAGTGCTGAGATCAAATTGGTTTATGCGTTTGGTTAATTTTCTAAAATGTAAGGTCAATACCTTACCACAATAAATTGACCAAATATGGGTTTGAATAGAAAATGAAATGTACTCCTGGGATGATAAAATCTCATTCCTCTACAGCTTCTGGGACGTGTACTTTTTTGTGGTATTTATAAGGTTATACGTGAGTTCATGTCAGGCTGTATATAGCTCCCAAAATATATATTTTTTTTTCTGAGATACGATGAATAGATCTGAAAATTATACAAGAGACAGTAAACCTGAAGGGAAAGACAGTTCTCAAGAAAACAACTTAATTACATATCAAAACTAATTAAGACACACCTGTCAACATTCTGGGTTTTTTATACAAGAAATTTGGTGCAATGGACTTATTCCACTGTGGCAGCTGTCTGTAAAGGTACTGCGTTTCCCAACTGAAAAGTAAGGAACAAGTAGCTCAGGGAGTAATAAAATCATCTTACACACAAGAGATTACTTTTAACTGATCATCCTGTCGACTCATTTGCTTATACTATGGAAATGATCTGGGATTTTTATCCTTTTTTTAAAAAAATTTGCTGATGCAAAAAAGATTAACGTTTGGGGAAACTTCTACTTGACTCATTTTTTGCAGTTGTTCAAGACCCTGAATTAAAATTGTTCTTTATAGCTGCTGCCTTCAAAGCATTTCTCTCTTACCACAAAGAATCCTACACAGTGACTAGGCTTAGGTGAGTCTGAATGGAAGCCATTTTCAAACAGCAATTAAGGAATACTTAGTATTAATTCATTAAAATTAAGGAATACCTTTTTTACTACTCACAAGTAGTATTGGCTCAGATGCCAAGAATGAAATGTGATTTCCAATTCATGAATTATTAGTTCTTAGTCATGTTCTTTCTTTATTTTTTTTTTTTTGCTGTTACTGTGTTTCAGCTTTTCTGCGGGGCCTTGTAAAGTTGCACCATCTTCTCACTCAGTAGTTACACTGACTGAACTACTGTATCAAATCTATGCCATTGCCATGACACAACATACATCCAAACTGTACAAGGGAATGGGGAAAGTCACAGTGCTCTTCACCTTTGAAGGACAGCGACTTTCAAACTCCGCTGTTTGCTCCGTTCAGAGAGGATTCAGAAGATGCTGCTGACTATTCATGTTATGCAACTCCAAAATCTTAAGCCAGAGCGATAACGGAAGGTGAGATTACAAATGGTTGAAGTAAGCAAAAAGGCAAGAATACAAGAAACTTTTCTTCTCTTATTTTCAGGCATTGTGTAAATCCTCACAGCAAGGTAAGATACTCTGATGTGATGATGAATATGTAAAACTCCGTGTAGAATGAAGTACAGAATCAGTCCTTTTCTCTTGCATTTTCTTCACATATATATATGCAATAGAAAACAAGCTAATTGTCATCCTAAAACCATCTCTGACGCCACTACTTGCCCTTGTGCATTATAATGCATGGGCCCAAATCTGTGGTTCTTAATTGAGCGGAACTACCATTGAAAACAACAGGATTTCATTTGATTAAGGACTGCAAATACGTCCCCATGTGTGCACTTCTTTGTTCATGGTTAGTCAGACAGTAAGTCATGCAAAAGCTCTTTTTAATTACATTTTCAGATGGTGACATAATTGGTTGGAACAATCAATATCTTGCTTGATTCCTGAAGGTGAGGCTTTCCAAATGAGACCACTGCAATACTTATTCTGAAATAAAAAACCTTTAGAATATTTTTCAGCATATTATTAATATTTATTATTATTTGCATTCAAATAAATAGAAAATAAGATACATATTTATATATTATGACTGGTTTGAGTTTGTCAGAATTCTCAAAATCTTTGAAATACATCATAACAGTTACTTTACTTTCAGTATAGTTAAAACAAACAGATATGTTCCATAAGAAAACTGGATACTGCCACCACAGAAAAGTTGTACCTAGTACCACGTAAAATATACATACATGTTCAACAAGCAGGCAGAGAATTTTCATGAATAGAACTTTTTTTGCAGTGGTCATTTCACCGGGGAAAGAGAGGGGGACAGTCTGAAGAAAGTGGTTAAGAAGAATCAGAAATCCACATAGGCAGTGACATCCCCACTGAGAAAAAAAGATATGTTAGAAAAAACTTCTAGCTTAATTTTTAAAACTATGGCCAAAAAAAATCCCATTTGACTTCATCATCAATTTCTTCTCCTAACAGAAACAACCTTAACACCCTGAATTATTCATCCTTTTGTTCTCAATCTACTATGCAACCTGAAAAATGATACAGTAAATTTAATCCAGTTTATACTGGGGTATAATATCTTTTATTTTAAGCTGTTTGTTATATCCAGACTGAAGTCTGGCTTCAAGTAAATGAACTGTTCTGAACCACAGATTTTAAGCTAGAAAAGGAAATTGGAAGTGGGAGAGAGATTTGTGCTCGTTTTAACCCTTATTCTTCTCACGTCTCTTAGAAGAAAAATTCCAACTGAGATGAAAATGAAAACAGCTACCTCATATCCCTGAAGAGCCTGTGTCTCTGCCACCAGCCTATGTAGTGCATTGGATGAATGCAGGACACAAAGGCTGGTATTAACACTTTATAGTATCTCGGGCTTCTTTTTCGGATAAATTCAAGACTTCTCAAAGTGAGTGTATTTGACTGTTGTAAGGGGAAAACATTTGAAAATCTAATAAACAGGAGTTACAATCATTTCTGAGTAACAATCAATTTTCTGATGTGTAAATTATTTACTGTACTTAATGACTTGCGGATTGTGTTAACAATAACCACATGCTCCAACAGAATGTCTTTTGTAATGCATGCTTGTAGACAAAGTGTAATAAAATATGCTTCCAAAACTGTATTTTACCTCCCCTCCTATGTGGCTACTTAAGGAAAGCCTCGTAAGAGTAGGATAAGATGGAAAATTATAGAATTACCTTTGAAAATGGTGTATTCATTATTGATGCCACTTATTTCTCAACATACAGACAGCCTTATGTAGCATTGTGGTTTGAAAGAATAAATATATGACTGACAGATAAAATCTTCCCTACCTCCCACACACTGCTACCCTTTATGATAGTTGGTAAATCCTGGTAAAGCATATGCAAGTTGAAATCTTGGCATAGTTGTACTCAGTGACATAACACTCTCTGACCTCAGCAGATACTATTTTCCCCCTTTAAATGAAACGGTCATTATTATCTGTTTTTCTAGAATATTTAGCAGTGACTGCTGTGGCAAACCAAGGTTTTTCCTCAAGATTGTGTTACTTGTTCTAATTCTGATGTTAATATCCAAGGTAGTGAAGAGTGTCATTGAACTTTATCTGACACTAAAGATCATTAAAAGAGGCAGGAACAGATCCGTGATATGTCTGGTACTTTTTGTTAGTTGCTGACCTCCTTTCTACATACTGACATGTAAAATGTATGATACAGATTAATTAATTTTTGAAAGGAGAAGGTCTAAAAGTGCTGTCTGTGAGCTATAAGTTACTTGATTCCACAGCCAAAAAGTTGGATTTGCATGGGAAAATGAACAGCATGGACATAAATTAAACTAAGCCCTATCCAGAAAGTAATTGGAATCAGCTTCAATTAAAGTAATGAGCAGGCTTAAAGAAGAAACACAGATCCTTTGCATAGCTATGCAGTTCACCCACCATCATCTTCACAGTGAGCTTGTGTATTAAAATGAAGCTCAGAAAATGTTTGAACCATACTGTTTCATAGTGAATGAACAATTAATTTGTAGGAAATATACAGACAAGATATAAATGTGCTCATGTGATTATACAGGACACAGATGAGTGCCATACTCTTAAGAGAATTTAATGTTAACACGCACACAAAAAAAAAAAAAAGGTAGTATGGACTACAATATAAAACGGAGATGTAACTGAGCTTGCTCTGCCAGAGCTCAGGCAAAGAACAGGACTGAAAATCTATCAGATAAGCAACCCTCAATACCACTGGGCTAAATTAGGACATATCAGCTTGGGCTCAGCACAGCACTGACTGAAATTTCAGTGGCAGGTTCCCTGGGGTGTTGATACAATGAACTCAAACCTGCTCATAACACACCATCCGGTACTACCACATGATAATCACCCACAAGAAGTGCAGAGTGGGTCTTCAGCCTTCAGTAGATTGCCTTAAACCAATGCTAAATTCCCTTAGACTTTATGGTGTATCCTCCTTATTCTACAAATGCAGAGGGTTGTCTCAATGGTTAAGGTGAGAAGAAGCTTTCTGGGCTGAAGGAGAGCAGTACTGCATTAGCATCACATGCTGATCTTAAGGATCTCACCTAACTTTAATCTCCAAAAATTAAGGCCTACCTTAAAGTTATCTCCAGCTGTGGTCAGTAGAGAAAAGCAACATGCCGAGAGCAACTCATTCCAGCTACCTCAACATGTCTCATAGGATGGAATGAATACCTGGAATAATGTCTCTGAATCCATTGTTTATAGATGTAATCTGAATTAATACTATCCCCTGGATCAATTTAGCACAGGTCTGAGCCAGAAGCTCTAGACTGTTTGAGGGACTAGTTCAACTTTCAGCTGTCCTCAAGAACAAGCAAAAGGTAAAAGTGGCACTATACTTATCATCTTTCCATACAGATACACATCTGTGCATCTGGAGATTATGCCCTGGGTGTTTAAATTTGGTATGCTGTTCTTTACGCACACTGTGAAAGCTCTCAGACTGTCATGTTAGGACTTGTCAGCTCAATCTCTGAACAAAGTTCTTTGCTTTGTAATTTTTATTTACTTCAGAATCCTGAAAAAGTTATTGGTCTCAGCTTTCTTGGTGATAAAATCTCTGGGTTTTGTTTTGTTTTTTTTTTTAGTGAATTTGCTGTAGGAAATTATAGTCAGGCATTTACTTCCATATTGCATGAAACACCGGATAGACTCCCGAGCAAGCAGGAAAAAGAAAGCTGAAATATATATTCACGTAACCTAATTGCATTTGTTATTGTCATTCTCAAAACATAAAGCCTGACTCTAATTGAATTTATTCTTATATATAAGAGATAAAATGCGGATGAGTTCAGTTATCCTGATATAATACTGATAACTATAAATGACAACAAAATCAGTCTCCGAATACATCAGCTGTAAATTATGTGGCAATGTATAAATAAACCCGTGTTTCAAACAAGCTTTAAGTCTCTTTCATGACCTTCCTATCTTGTCCTGTATCCCACTAACCAATGTCATATAGGATTTTTAGAAATGTAAAAGCAGCATGGAACAGCTGTTACAAAATAGTTATTTCATGCCAACTACAATAGTGATTATTTCTATTTTATTTTAAAGACTTTTCTACATGAAAAAGATATAATATTATGACTATAGAAGGATGAGAGCTAACAATAATTGCTACACTCCCAGTATATGTCCTACCTGTGGAGAAGTGTTTCTGCATCCCTGCATCTTTACTCACAGAGAAATCATAGAATACTTCCCCAAATTCTCTCAACTGAGCTCTTACGTCCCTAACTGCTAAACATTTGAATCTTCCAGTAGATTTGATACCTACTGGACTGGATGAATGTCTGGCAAGAAGTTATCCATTATTTATCATAAATCATAAATCTTTATTTTAAAGTCAGTTGAACTAACGTTGCTTAGTGGTAAACACGTTTTATTTTTCTTTCTTCTAAAAAGGATTAGCAAGCATAAGGTAGTCATTAATTGAACTAATGCTAGTCTCCATCTTGACTGATGCCTCTCACACAGCAGAATGAACAAAGATGACAGCTGCTTGGAAATGAGACTGATGCACCTTTGATTTTGGTAGGATCTAAGGAGGCAAATGTGACAGACCCAAGTGAACCTTTATGAAGAAATGGGGCCCAAGTTGCCCTTTAGTAAAGTTTTTCTCCTGAATGTTCTCCTGAATGTTCTCCTTTAGTAGCTTCACAGAAGTGAAGCTACTGATGACCGCTTAAAGATTTTAGCTTGTTCTGAGGACCATATTTCCATTGACCAAGAAGGAAGCAGGCATAGGCACACCAGCAAAGAATTTGACACTTCTCTTATCTGCTTTCCTGCTTATCTTTCTGTCATAAGTGTTTCAGTATAATGCTGTTTCAAAACATTTTTCCACAAAGTATTAACTTTTGCAAGTGAGAGAAATAAGAGGAGTTTTATTCTTTTTTTTCCCCATACATAATGAATCATATATAATTTCAATTAAATTCGTAGGAAAGCAGCATGCCCGTACAGGAGGTTTTCTTGTTTCTTGAACATAGTAAAATAAACAAAAAATAAATTAAGGAAGAAAGGTCACAAGCACTTTTCTAGATTTAGTTTTCTATACAAGACCTACTCTCAGTTGTCAGATTTGGTTAAGTCTGGTGTTAATTATGTATGGCATGGTGTTACATATTCCAGCATTCTAGCATGTCTGGAGCTCAGTCCTTCTGCAAGTCAAACAAGATGAAAAAAAATGAACAGTTTTTTCAACTACTTCTTAAACAGTATATGACTGGACAGTCCAAATTTTCTTCCAGGTGCTTTTTGACAGTTCACATTGAGAAAAAAAAATGCAAACGGCTATCTTATAGTTTTGAAATATAGCTGGACAACACAACTGCAGGGGAACGTTAGAACACACACTCCAATCACCCAGCAGCTGACCAGTTAGTATAAGTATTATTAGGCTGGTTAAAGCCTGTTAAGGATATCTTTTTCTCATTCCCGCTGTCAGGGCACTCCAGTGCCTTATTCCATTGTATGAACCTTCTATTTCCAGACTCAATTTATTCAGATCTAATTTCTACCTATTTTTTTCTCTGTCAATAATATCTTTAGTTTAGCTGCTTCTTGTGGCTACCTGACACTTTAGTCCACTTACATTTTTGTAAGCATTTATGTCAGAGCTCAGTCTTCATATTTCTGGATAAATTTTCTTGTGTGTGATTGAATATCTCTTCCTCTATCACTTTAATACTTATTCTCCATACCTGTTTAGTTTGGGCATCTTGAATATGGGTGAACAGAATAGTGTCCAGAATTTCAGATAAGGTCATATCAGGGTGCTGAACAGTATGCACATTTCTTATTCTTTGCTGAAAGCACCCATTGTGATTGTAAATACTTTTTCATAATGACATCATATTAGAGAAACATAATAATGTTGCAGCCAATTAATGAACACTAGTCTCTTTCCTCCATTGTTCTTAACAACAGAGGTTTCAGCTATTGCAGAAATGTTTATTAGTTGTCATTATCCATTATTACATTTCATCTTCTTTTGTCTTCACATGTAGTACTCATGTAATTTTAACATCAAGCCAAGAGTATATTTAATCTCAAAAAAAAAAAAAAACCCAAACAGTATAATTGATGGATTTCTTTATTCTTTTCCCGCTTCTTATTTCACAGCTAGAGAACCTTTAACATTTGTTTCTTTACAAAATCTAATATTGTAAGGTGACAGTAAAAGAGACGTCTACTTGCAATCTAAAATATACTGAAATGTCTGGATAATGCACAAGCAGTTTTGATGGCACAACGCCACATCTGAGAAACCATGTTGATAAGGGCCTGGGAAAAGAGTGTGTTTAAGTGTGTATTATTAATGTGTCCTTTACACTGAAATCAAAATACCAGAATGACTGAGAAGTTTTGAATGGGTTAAACATCAATAAAATAAATGCATATCATTTAGTTAAGCAAATGTTTAGAATTCTGGATGTGGAGGCATCAAAAGTGCCTATTTGAATATCATACTATTAAAAAAAAAGAAAAAAGTATATTAGTCCTTCTAAGCCCTCTGTCCAAATTTAACTCTGACAAGATGACAGGGATCTCAAAGGTGTAAAGTTCCTACAATAGCCCTATATAATCTAGTGTACAGGCTACAGACAGGATTTGTAATTTGGTTGCACTTCCAATGGCATAGGAGAAGCCTGTTCTGTTAGCATTCCAGCAAGCAGAAGGCAGAGGTTCACACGTACTGTTTATACAATATAACTGTAATTCAGATCTAGTCACTGCATCTGATGTTTGTTAAAAAAAAAAAGGGTTAAAAAAAAGGAAAGTAATGCAAGAGAAGAGAAGGCATATTTTGATGTGCCATAAAGTGAAAGAGAACCATGGGAAGATAGGCTTCCTTAGTTCTGCTTTTCATGTAACTACATTTTTTCAAAACTGGCTCTTTTTAATTCTTGAAATGACATTGATTTGACTTTACATTAGAAAAGTGCATTTCAACTTACTTAGGTTTAAACATATTTGTGTTGAAACAGAGGGGAAAGGACAGAGACCTACAGCTACTATGAGATAACATCCTCCTATTGTTTTATGTAAGTGTACCTGTAATTTTATTACAGAACTGATAATAAGGGAGACATCCTCTTGGCAGCAAAATACAATTGGAAAATTGTGTTAAACTGATTGGATTTTTAGATGTATACTGTCTTATTTTCTGGTAAAAGAGAAAATGACTCAATGTTTTTGAAAGTTACATTAAATTTATTATTATATTTATTATATAAAGAAAATGAAATACAGAAGAGTCTATTTGCAAAGGTGATCATCTACAAGACATACTGCATTTAACATTTCCATCTCTCTATCTAGGAACAAGAAATCATAATTTATACTTAGAAATAAAATACAACAATCTTCATGACATACTCATTAGAAAAATTTGGATCCCATTGAGAAGAGTAACAGATGTGGATACCCAACAGATATGGTACGAAATGTTTGTTATAAAAGTGCAAATTCACTGCTGCAGTCAGAAAGCTGATGAAGTGATAAGAGGAAAATCAACCATAGAAGAAGACAATGACGAAGATAAAACTACTCAATAATCCAAGGGAAATTAAAGTTTCCTCGGTAACATTCATGAGTTCATACCCCTATATGTGTATATGCTCACATATATCTCTATATAATTTATTTAACATTAGCAAATATTTGTTTGTTCTCAGTCTTGACGCTCATGGAAGTGGTGTGAGTTGCTCCACTGTTAAAATTCACAGCTTCCTGAGTTTTAAATCTAATAGGACTTGTTAAATAAAGTCTTCTGACTGTGGGTAAGCAAACACAAAATTACACCTCATTACTCTGATTTTCAGCTCAGCAAGAAGAATATTAATAAGACTACTTGCAATAAGTGAGGACACAGCCTTCTCACACTTACACCCAGAGTGCTTCCAGGCACAGTCACTCACTTAGCACCGCTGTTCCTGTGCCGTCTCCTTTCATTGCCTCCTGTCAACTCTTTTCATAGCCATTTATGATTACAAATCAACACCACGATGCGTTCAGGGCCCTGGAGCAAGTATATGTATGAAAGTGAAACACCTAATCCTGCTGACACGGCCTCCTCTTCTTCCTCACAGCTGCTCTTTGTACCCACAGCACCTTTATGCTGCTCTGTTAAGAGAGTAAGAAGCAAAGGACTGCAGCAAGTGTATAAATATAAAAAGTAGGAGAGGAAAGAGCTCTTTAGCACCTTGTTTATGAGTCCAATGGATAGATCTAATAACCAAGAAGGACATCATTCAGATAAATTGGTCTTATTTTCCGTTGCTAAAATATTTGTACCACAGTGAGTGACAAAGAACAGCAAATCAGAAACTGTAACTGCAGATAAATGTGGTACAGCAGAAAGGTAACTATTATTTATCATAATACTGAGAGAGAAATTCATTCCCAGGTAGAGGATCCCATTGTGAGAACTCACTTCTCCATAGGGGTCACTGTGATCTGTTCAGTCACATCTAGGACAAAACATGTTTTGGTAAGGAAATTCTGAATTGAACAGCTTGTGTGGAGGAAGGAAGAAGTTTTGAAGGTTTCAGTGTCTTGGTACTTACTTTTTCATGCTTGAACACTGAACAGATTGGAAAATCCCACACTGCATTTTGGACACGCTTACTGACTGCATTAAGGAATGAAAAGAACTTGGATGGGGATTCTGGATAGATCCTTTTACAGAGGTGAATGGACCTTCATCAAGGTAAACCAATACAAAGGGTAAGATTCACCTTGGTTTAATGCCATTCAGATGGTAGACTTTTTTTTTAAAAGGAGTTTTGAAATTTTCCTCTGTAAGAAGGAGAGATGCAGGCAACGTCTGGAGAGTAATTCCTGTGTCCTAAGATAGGTGTCTAAGACAGGTGAGATATATAGCTCTCTGGCAGTGCTTATCTCTCTTCAGTGAAAACAAAAGGAGTTACACAGCTGGTTTAGATTGCATACCTGTTTTTAGGACAGATTAATCCTTCTTGTAGTTTTTATTAGATTTTTCCAGATGAAGAACAGCTTTTATACATATTTTCTGCAAATAAGCGTCAGCATTATATTCATTAAGGCGAAGAACTAACCTAAGCATTGAAAAATATACAAAATTTTATTATCTGAATGCCTGTGATGATAGAACACATATTTTCAAATACTTTAAAGTGACAGAAGTCCTACTTTATACCTGACGCCACTCAGCAATGTGTGTGAAGACCTATGGTTTGTCTGCTTTATACCCGCCAGATGCTTCTAGCCCCTATCATGCACCTGAGAAAGCATAAGGTTTAAAGCAAGGGCAGTACTTGAATCAGAAGTTTCAAGTCTACTGTTCTTCCATCTTACCATTTATACCTGTGTTTCTGCAGTTTTCTGAGCCTGGAGACAGAAAAAGGGGCAGTCATACACACAGACAGTGAGACTGCAGGAAAATGAGGCAACAGTTCAGGAACATCCTTCATCATCTGCTTGTTCAGACGTGTTAGTGGCCCATAACATGCCATTTAACAGCGTGAGGACAAGTCAGAACCACGTCGTTCACTGTAGTGTTGCGGGTCAGTGGTAGAGAAGATGAGATAGCTGTTTGTTAATCCGTGTCACTGTGAGGCAAAGGTTCATAGGAACGAGGCTCCAAACTTTCATTTGAAAGAGGTCCCTAAGGCCATTAACCAGAACTGTGATTTCCAGGCACTGACTGCAGTTCAGGCATTCTCGTATTACCAGATCAAATGCCATGTTGCAGATTTTCCTCTTTTTCCTAAAAATCACCAAAGTGACTGCTCTCAGGTACAGATATTCAACACAACAGGCATGTATGGAGCTAGTCTAATAATGTATATGTATAAAGTAACTACAACCTCAGATTTATTCACTGGTTGTACGACATGGGAACATACTCTTTGTGCTCAATTTGTCTGGCCAGGTTTGGAAAGACTGGCAATCAGGACTTCCAGGTCCTGCAAGATCCTTCCCGGAGTTCATATAGATATAGACGTTCCTGTTTCAATGCACATATGAGCTTATGAAGAAAAGCTGAACTACCCTACCCCATCTAGTATTATGTGTTTATCTCCTACTGCCTGAACCTTCCCATCCCAATGGTGTAAGGGTGAGGAGTGGAGAGGTGGGAAAGTGGTGAAACCACCCTGTCTCTCTTTCTGGCTGGAAGGAATCTCACTTTTGAAAAACAGCTATTGAAATTTAAGTCTGCTACCCTACTCTAATTTGGGGGTTTATGTGTGAGGGTTTTTATTCTTTCCTTTTTTTTTTTCCCCCACTGTCAACAAAACCTGTTTTCTGCTGTGTTTTCTTATCCCTAATACTAATGCAGAGTGCTGGAACCAGGCTAACTTTCACCTTGTTTAGTTTTTGAGAGAATTAATTCCTCTTGCATTTGCTATGGATGTTAACCCCATTTCTCTTTACAAGCCTTCTGGGGCACATACCAGTTTTGTTTTGCTCTCTTATCCAGCAGATGTTTTATACTTTCTTTTGCCTTTCAGTAATGTCACCATAACCATCAACTTCTAAATGTATAAGTCCACCAGGGACACAGCTCAGGCTGTCAGCAGTACATATTAGTCCTGGGCTCAATCCTGCTGCTTTTACTCACTTAAATCCTGATTTCACAAGCAGGAGTGCCTGGATTTTCTAAGGCTCTCAGTGGATGAAAGAATCTGCCTATCTAGCAGAATCTGATGCCTCCCTACACAAGTGAGGGGAACAGGAGAATGCGTTTTAAAAGCACAGCAATTACACGTTGTTTGGGTATGTGGGTTTGTTTGGTTATATTTTTTTTTCTGCAGCCTTGTTATTCTTTTTGCCCTTGTGTGCAGACTGCCAGAATAACATAACTTTTTAACGACTGATCTAGATGAGCTAAAGATCTGATTAAGATGTGGCTTCTTGAGCTCCTTTTTATGTTTAAAAAGTAAAATGGAGATAAAGATTTGTGATCAAATTTAAATTAAAGTGTTTCTAATAGGGATTACATTTAGATTCCATTAGGCAATTTTTGTATACATCCTAAACAGCAAATGGTTGCTACAAACATATTAATTGAGTTTTAATTATGAGATAGATGTTTACATGATATGACTGCTAAGCTTTCTTGAAACTGTTTCTAGTAATGAACTGACATTCTGAGACATTTTTATGAATGCTTTAACTGAGTAACTGAGTTATAAGATGAAGCAAGATATAATAATAAAAACAACCTAAACCCCACAATTAGATACAAATTAAGCAGTCAGGCATTTCATATAACCTTTATTGTTATAATTATTTTTGTACTTGAGTTCATTTTCTGACATATAATCAAATCAACATATATAAACTACATCAGCTATAGTACATACATCATCCAGAGCTGAGTAATTATTAGCACTGGACAGTTAAATAATACTCACTCATAAAAAGATTTCTAGATTTACCAGCTATATGATAAAACATGGTTAGTCATACAGTAAAACACTGCATAGTCATTAGCCCTCTCTCTAAGCCCTGCTTAGCCATTACATTATATGCTATTTTCATGAAATCATCCTATCATAGTCATTTTTTTCCTGATCAGACAATTTTGCATGCATAATTGGTCCTAGTTCTCTTCTCTTCACATGGATATCCGCTTCCGTTCATGACTGGGGAAGCCGAGGCAAACATTTTCAAAGATTTGGTTGAATACAAAGGTGTTGTTCTCTATTTTTCAAATCATAGGATCATAGAGTCATAGAATGGCTAGAGTTGGAAAGGACCTTAAAGATCATCTAGTCTTAAACCCCCTGCCATAGGCAGGGACACCTTCCTCTAGACCAGGTTAAATGAGGGTAGCAAGATAAAATTCTGGGATTCAGCGTCATGGATGACTCACAGGTATCACAAGAAGATACTAGATGACATCCCAGAAAAATGTGCAATGGGTATGGGGGAGTACTGGTTCCTAGCACAGTACTGACCCAATCCCTTAGCTGTTGGCCACGATATGGGGAAAATTACTGCTAAAACTGTACACGCCAAGTGAGAGCGCTTAATCGGATTGCACTTAAATACACTTGAAACATTAACTCACTTTTGTTTTTAAAGGATCTTTTGTTGTTTGTGAATAATAATGGATTACTATCTCACAGCACTGTTATGACATTTGATTAATGTTTGTGAAGTGTTTTGAGACCCTTATTTGAAAGGCACTAAAAACTACAAAGTATTGTTATTATCCTTTCTCTGAATTCCCCCAAGTTCCAGGCGGCTCATAACATTTTAGGGAAAGGCTGTCAGAGAAACCCCATAGACTCCATTAAAGCAATGTATTTCATCTGTTTACCGATAATTTCCATTTTATGCTTTTAGATTTTCCTCGGTTCTGGTCTCTTTCCTTCAGCTGAGTAATGTATGAGACAGAATGATATGTCTGATATGATGAAAATGGGACTGTTCCCAAGACTGGGACTTTTAATCTTGGCAACCTGTGGACAAACTGCTTTTACAACAGGGTCCCTAAAATGAAGAAAAATAAGCAACAAAAATAAATGGCAGGTAAAAAAATATAAACCATGCTTAAACCAGATCTTAATTTCTTCCAGTTTGCATGCTTCACTTTTCCTATATCAGTTGGGCAGCTGAGTTAGTTTTGCAGTTTCGATGCAGAACTCAGATCAGATATTTTGAAGTCAGTCCAAGACTCTACGAACTGAGGAGTGTGGTAGTAAAAAATGATTGTGCTCTGTGTGCATGCATATCCAGATACACCACTGTTTGATATGCAGTATTTAAGACAGTTTGAATGTTACCTTTCTCTGCATATATTGGTAATTGAATGGCTGCTGGCAACTATTCTTCAAATAGTGTGGAACCTTTGCTTTGGGAAAGGTTTCTTATATAATTCAGTTGTTTTTCTAGCTGCTCAGTGCTTCAGGATGAAAATAGATCAGGAATCTGTCAGATATTTTAAAACAGAAATACAAACCAAGTTTTCTTGATGTTCCTGTCACAGGGCTGAATAGGGTACAACAGTAGGAGAGAAACACTCAGAAGCAGTCCTGCCACTGTCTACTGACCTGAATACAAACAAATAAGGAACCATGCTAGTATTCCTATTTCTGTGCCCTTTCTCTCCTCCTGCAGCCCTCAGGAAAACAAAATAGATTAAAAAAAAAAAAAAGAAGTAAACCCCAGAAAGTTATACAATTATAACGTATTCCCTCCTCCTGTGGTATGTTTCTTTGAGCTTTAGACTAGCAGACAGCAGTGCAGCAGCAGAGTTTTAGCACACAAAATGTCTCTATCAGTTAAAGCAAACCATACGATAGGAACAACACAGTGTGCCAGAAATCCTTACAGTCAAACAGTAAAAAAATATCCAGAGAGAGAAAAAATCACAAGCATAGAGTAATAGGAGCTTCACTATCTTGGTTAGATTACCAAAGATATGTGTGCGGGGGAAAGAAATATAGAGGAAAAACGTGTTTAAAAATCATGGCTTAGATTATTCCAAAACTAAGGTAATTTTCAACTTTTTTTCCTCAAAATTTCTCTCCCGATTCTACTGCTTTCCATTTAAATAATGGAAATGTAGGCAGGTATAGTTTTCTTTTTAGCTAAATTGTTGTCCATTTTGAATATCCTTTGCAATTTGTGCCCTAGAATCTAAGCTTCCATTAAAAAGCAATATTTCTAGCACAGATGGTAATGAAGATAACCATGAAAATATCAACTGAGTATAAACCAGGACAGTGATGATTTTCGTACATTGCCAACAGCTTGAAACAATAGCTCCAAAAAAACCCTAGTCCAGTGGGTGTTCTGGACCATTTGTCTCAATGTCTGGTTAACTCCTGCTATGTCTAAACTGAGGGACCTAAGGACACCTCCAAGCGAAGGGGTCTGGATGGACATGCTGAGTATATTTTCAACCCATTGTAAGGTGTACCCAAGTCTCTCCCGCCTTTCCTTCCGTATGCCCTGCTCTCTACAAACCCAGGTGACCCAGGTGTACAAGTCAGATGAGATCAGTGGTGTGCTCCAAGAAGGTCTGTGATTTTGATGATCCCGTGACAAGGCTGCAGGGAATGCACCTGTAGGACTTCTTAGAGACAGACTCTTAACCCCCAGTCTGATGCCCCTTATTCTCAAGTGCAAGCCAGTTTTAACTCTGAATTTTACTAAGACAGGTTTTCTCTGTCAATAGGAGCTTTGCCTTACACAGGACAATATTTTTAGTATAATTTAGATTGTGGTTTTAAATGGACACATCTAGTTCATTTACACATAGAAAGGGATTTAGTAGGCAATATACAGTAAGAGAGACAATGTTACTGGCATAATGATACAGAAATCCACCCCACCACCACCCCCCAATAGTTGTGTTTGTAGAAGAATGTCTTCTTTTGTGTTGTGTACATTCTTTCACTAACTAGAGAAGCTGCAGGAGCAACCAGGATCTCTGGGGCAATCCCTGCCCCCCGCCCCAGCCCTGCCCCTTCTGTTCTCCTTAAGCCATGTGATGTTCAAGAAAAGAATTACAGGGATAAGCCTGACAAAAACTTAAACCAGGACAGCTGTTGCAGAAAGATTTTAAGGGGCAAAGAACAGAGTTCATCTCTCAACAGATTATTTTTTTTGGGGGGGGGGGTGTTACTCTCAGTTCTTTTTTTTTTCTTTTTCCAGATTATACAGCGAATATCCTGTCCCTGAAGTAACTGGCTGTGTGGTTCATTCCCGGTAACCCAGAGTGTCCGGACATGACCCCAAATCGCTAACCTCCCTGTCTTTATTATTTTTCATCCCATTATCTGCCTCCTAACATTATCCCCGCTAAGAAATCTAAAATAACAAATCAGGAAAGAAAAACACCTGTCAGAGAACAAAACAAAGCAAAACAAAAAAGCCCCAGACTCTTACAATAAAACACAGCAGAGCTGATCTTGCTGCTTCTGTGTTTGCCTCTTTCTCTTATTTTTTTAGCTGCCTTGTCAGGATTGTAAATGCACCAGACTTTTTATTCTGCCTGCACAGAGCCCAGAACAATGAGTTTTGTTTGATTCCTAAGGACTTAGATAGTTAGAGTGATAAAATAGAAACATCTAAAACTCCTTCACTGATAATCCTCTGATAAAGAATATTCATCTGATTTGATAATCCCAACAATTTAGCCTTTTGCTCATTTATTTTTATGGGTAAAAAAAAAATAATTAAAAAACTGGCTCCACATTTACCAATACAGCAGGGGAATACTTGTAACAAAAAGCCAAACCTTTCCCTCCAAAACCTGGATGTAACCCAGAGGTCAAAAGTTCCATCTTCTCCTTAACAGCTTTACAATGCAATGATGTGCTGTCAGTTCGAATATCTAACATCAGACACTCTGGGAATGATATAAAATAAACCTAATTTCACAAAAAGATGTGGAAAACTGCACTGATTTTATTGTTTATATATTATGTGTATATACATAAACATAGACATGAAAAAGCATGTGAAAGTGCTGCAGTTCAGACGTACCTACATATATATCAATATACATGTATATATGCTGTATGTCAATACTCTGCACTATTCTATATTTGACTTTATAAACTTACTGTTTAAACTTGCCATAAAATTGGACTTAATTTTGTGAAGGAAGGCACAACTGTTGTTGAAAAAGGTAATTATGCATTTTGAGGGTCTCATACTAAAAATAAGCTGCAGTGTTCAGGTTGCAAATATGCCCACTAGCTGAGAAAAATAACAACAACACAACACCCTGTAATAAAAGACAGTTTCAAGCACCAGCTGTGTAGGAATCAGTTGTGAACATCTCCTTGTCTGTTTATTTTTAGAACAAAATAAGAAAATAAATAAACAAATAAATATGGTAGTGACTCATAAATCAAATTAAATATTAAAAAGCATTAGTGTCCACATTTTTATAACTTTTCTTAGGGCAACTTGGCTCCCACAAGTAGCAGTGACCTGCTTGGTGTAGCTACTTGGTGTAACTTCCCACAAAAGGAATGTTTGTCCTTAAGAAAGATATTGAAACTGTTTCCTCCAATAGCAACTTATTTTTATACAGCTTACATGATAAAGCAAATCTGACCTGACAGCGTCCTTGTAAAGCTTCTTTGAAGTACTGAAACATAGATTATAGTTAGAGTCTGTATTTTTTTTTATGAAGAAGGTATTAGGATTTTCACTTTTCATCTTTGTTTTAGAATTACTCTCTTGACAAAGTCTGTGTGAACTCTCTTCAGATGCTTCAGCGTATTTGTCAGACCACTGCACAGCAATGCAAAGCATATTAATTCTTGGCACAAGCATTTTGTCTCCAAGGAACATCAGGACACCTTCTGTCCTGTAATTAAACTGAACCTGCTCTTGGATCTGTTTATCCGAGCTGGTGCCATCTTCTGACTGACAGTCCTGTGGTGATGTATTGGTGCAATGAATCATCAAAGTAAGACCTGTGGGGGAGCAGGTTCGGTTTAATCCTGGCACCAAAGACAGAGCACAGGGTTTGCCCAGGGCCATGTGACTGTGTTGATCCCACGAGCATTGTAGCGCTACTGTCAACAGGGTGCAGAGCAGGGTGAAGTGTATGGTATAAACACTCACAGTATGATGGTATGCACCTTTTTAAAGGTAAGACAGTGTTTTTTTATGAACTGCACAAACATGCTGGGCAGTTTAAATTCCTCTAGAAGACCTTCATTGGTATAAGTTTGGAAATAGGTACTAATGCAGGTAAGAGGAGAGGAGACTTTTGTTAGACATTAATCCATTTTGAGAAAGGATAATCTCCATCCCCTTCAAGAAAGAAACTTTTTCCATATTTGGGGGGGGGGGGGGAAGCTACGGATTTTCTTTTAGTATGGACATTTCACCTCATAGCTTCCCTTCTCTCTGTCTGAAACCAGTGCTGGATCTCAAGGATCACTTGGGATCCAGGGACCTCTTTCTATTTCAGGAAAACAGTGTCTTTCACTTCTTTTTCAGATACAGAGTGTGATTGTATTAATTGCCAATGATCCATTCAACACAATACATCGTAGAATTAAATTCAGTATTCAGGAAATCAGATCTATTTGAGGAGCAGCTTTTAAGCACATGATTGACTTTAAGCATGTGCTTAAGTCAATAAACTTTAATGAGGCAATGTTTAACAGCTTTCTTCAATCAGGGCAAAGGTAGTCTGTGTTGACAGCTTACAGCTTTAAGCTTAGACACTAACATTATTTTAAGATTTAAATATCCACTTGAAATACAGCAGCATTTAAACAGGTTTTCAGGACCAATGCTTTCTATAAGATGTGAATTTTAATGTTTTAAATTATGCAACCAAAAAATAAAACGTTTAAAAATGCTGAAGTAACTTTCACATTAATAGACTTTGTGTCCAGTTGCTAAACTAAAGTAAAAATCACATACTTTTGGCTTGCTGAACTGCGCTTTATGATAACAGATTTTAAACCCATTTGGTTACACATTTTTCACTTTCTCTCTCCTTCTTATACATTGACTACATATTTTTTGGAAAAGTTAAATTTGCTTAAGTCTAAGACAGCATTTTCATGCTATACTCTGGTGCTCTCTTTAGACTGGGCCATGATGAAAAGAGGACTTGTATTTATGCAGAATGGGAAAAAAAAAACATCTTGACCTCGCATGATATATTCAGGTGAGAAATTCACAAGTTTTCAATTTTATTTTCCTTATAAGTAAGAAAACTGGGTGTATTATTAAAATCTGGCAGGACAAATTATCTGTCTGATACTAGATTCTATGTTTTCAAAGCCTGATTTTTTAAATCTCATGTTCTTTGCACATTTTAATTCGCTATTAAAAACATCATCCTGTACACAAATAGGAAGTGCTGTTAATTTTTGTGGGATCTCTGTAAGTTACGAAAAGATAGAAATCCTTTTTTAATGCAAAACTTAATCTTAGCTATAACTTTGTGAATGGCATATTGATAGTAAAATTCAACATATTATTTGTTTGTTGTTAACATTCATTTCATTTGATTGCATTCCAGCTCTTTCACAGATATTCACACTATTTAAACATCCCTTGCTCAAGTGTACCTCCTCAAACACATCTAGTGTGACACAGCACTTGACTCCTGTCTCCCTCTCCTCAAAAATTAGGCTGATATTTCAATGCATCTCAGGGCTCCTGGAAAGGGCTGCCCTGGGCATCATGTTCAGCGGCACTAGAACCACAGTAACTCCTCTTTCCATTTCTTCTCTCTAATGTCTGGCGCAGCATTGTGGGACTGTACAAAACATATGGCCCTGATGCAGCAGACCACCACCTTTCTTCATTTCTTTCCGTTGTCAGATGATATGAGGCATGACATCTGGGGAGGCAGAAAGCATTGCTGGCTACTTTATTCTAAAACCACTAAAGATTTTAAAAACCCACACCATATTTTGTTCAAACTTGCAAGACAGACTTTATTTTTCTGAAACATACTGAAATAAAATCTCCAGCTGAGCTGCAATTTTAGTAAACTATCCATCCTGCTCCTTATACCCCTTATGCAACTAAGCTTAAGCATCTTAATGAACTTCAGTGTTAACCTAAATGCTTAAAGAAAACAATGCAGATGGGGAAGCCAAAACCAGAATAAAATCTTTCAGAATGAAGTACATTTATTTTGCTTTTTCCTACAAACGCTCTCTGTATAGTTTACAGGCAAATTACACGTATATACAGGCTACAAGCAAATAGAGCCTTTCAACATACTATACATCTGCAAAAACAACTGCTCACCTAGGGAAAACTCATTACTGGTAAACAATCCCATTTTAAGATCTCTAAGGAGGTAAACTATCCAGAAACAACACCTAGGTAATAGCTACCTATTTATCTGCTGTACTGGAAACATGCTTTGTTTTGTTTGTTTTTTTTCCCCCCAATACGTTTCTAGCTGAGCTTCATAGTTAGGTTAATTAGGAGTTAGATACGCTGCAAATTAAAATCTGACATCTGAAGCTGTTTTGAACTCTCAGATTCCCATGGACCAGGCAAGTTTGTTTATATAGGCTCTCTTTTCTTTCCTCAAATGTCCTTCAGAAAAGGTTAAGATTTTCCACATGGCAATGCAGCATGTGTTGAACAGTTTCAGTATTCAGTGTTCTAAGATAGAATATTTTGTGTTAGAGCAGTTTGGTAATTTTCTGTATTTTGATTCTGATGGCTTCAGTTTTCATTTCACTGGGGTTCATTTTTTCTGACCTGTGAACTTTAACTTATTTGCTGATTTTATACTGTAACCAAATGAGAACGAGGAAAAATGCTTATCTATCTTGTTTTCTTAATAATTTCCTGAACTAAATAAAGCCAATTTGGAAGACACATGGCACATTATTGCTGTTTTAATGGTCAAGTGTTTTAATAATTTAATTAATAATAATGATGCAAGCATCTGTGTGTAATGGACATTTTTTCCTTTGAGACTTCTCTGGAAAGTTAGCTATGGCCATGCCTGTAACTATGGAAAATACAAGATTTACCTATTCAAAAACTGTTTCCAGGAGCAAATTTCTGTCTTTACCTTATTATTATGTAACACAGAAGGAAAGAAAAAAGAAAAAAGAAAAAAAAAAAGAAAAAAGAAAAAAGAAAAAAGAAAAAAGAAGACAAAGACAGAAGAAGAAAGAAAAAGAGAAAGAAAAAGAAAAAAGACAAAGACAAAGACAAAGACAAAGACAAAGACAAAGACAAAGACAAAGACAAAGAGAAAGAAAAA
>VZSZ01004337.1:207851-225399 GCA_013398815.1 Ibidorhyncha struthersii
AAAGAAAAAGAAAAAGAAAAAGAAAAAGAAAAAGAAAAAGAAAAAGAAAAAGAAAAAGAAAAAGAAAAAGAAAAAGGGAGCAAATTTCAAGTCTAGGTAAAACCCCAAGAAAATAAAAGGAATATTCTTTGCAAGGCAAGGAACCTGCAAGTATCTTGTGAAGAAGAGAAGTTACAGGCTACAGCTACAGTTTCCTCAGTCAATGTAATATACGATAACACTGATATCAGTATAAGAGATTTCTAAGCATGCAATTAAAAAACATTTGTTACCATCATATCCAGTGCCATGTGTGTATGTATTTATGACAAATGTAAAATCTCAATACCCATACATTGTATATACACTTAACTAGCTAAGAAGCAAGAAAAACAGGAAAAATGAGCACACATAATACATCATTTTTATTTTCTTTTATTCTTTTTGTGAACACTGAAACATTTTATATTCATGATAGGATTCATTCCTGAGTTAAAGGTGCTTTGTAAATGGCTAGTGACCATCAATATTTTATTTAAACCCACACTATAGCTGTAATTCGAGAGCAACATTTTTTCTTTAAATGTGTGTGCATACTTTAAAAAAGAGAGTTGATCCACATGCTGCAGACAACCTTGACATAACCACAAATTGCAGCACAGCTGATACCTAGCCCTGGCAAAGTGTATTCACACAGTTCAGTCTAAATATTACTCCTAACCCAAGACTTCTCAAAAATATAAATTTACTTCTTCCTTTAGTATTCCTTCAACTTTTCAGGCTCAATCCTTTCCCCTTCCATCTCACATGCCTATGGGAAAAAGAAAAAGATGAGCTTATCAAGTTTATGAAAGTCTGCTACATAAACTAAAATGAACTAAGGAAACACACATATTGGCATACACACACAAATAATACAAAGAGAAGCAGAAAAGTATTAGGAATTAAGATGAATCTTTGTTTAAAGGACTAAAAGAAGGACATTGCAGTCCTTGCCGTAGGAAGTATGTGTAGTTCAGCACGTCAGTCATCATCAGATTCATCAAGTTTTGTTTTAGTGTTTGAAATAGGCTAGGTAAGAATAAAAGCCTGTTTGATTTCTAAAGACTATTTTGCAGGTAGCTCAGTGATCAGAATGGAGCAAGCTTCCTTCAGAATTGCAGACAACAGGAAAGCTTATCACTCTGTCTCCTTCTACATAGGGTGCCTCTTGCAAGTAAGATAAAGCTAATCAAAGCCTCGAGCAGTTGTGGCAGAAGAGAGTGAATTACGCATACAGAAACCACTAGGTGGTCTTGTCTTTGTAAGCAGGAATGATTTGGTGTGTGCCTTTATATTTTAATTGAAATGAAATGCACAGATACTGCATGCAGCAAAGAGAAAGTTCACTGTAATGAACGAGTCAAAACTTGTGTGGTCTTAGATGTCTGTCTAAAATTGATAAATATTATATAAGGGATTTTAAACTTTTGTTTCTCTCTGTTCTTGTCATTTAAAATTAAACTGTTTCAGTATCAGTAAATAAATGTGTTCCCCAAGGCATATTCTCATTCACCTCCACTACACTGCCCACTTTCACAATAGATTGGCTGACCGCACAATTCTGATTTTCAAATCTGAGTTTCAAGAAGGGATATTGAGCTGCTTTGAGTTGTCATAGCAATTGCATTTCTAAAAGAGATAAGTAGGTTTCAGATTCCTAAATAGTGCTGCATCAGGAGTGTATTAGAAACTATAATGGAGCTATAGGACTCAATATTCAGAATTGTTGTATTGGAATGATCACATCATTTATGAAAACACATACCTAGATGTCCTTGACCATTTATGACAGCAGTAATGAGAGCAAACACAGCCAGCTTCAATTTAAACATGAATAAATATGAACCTTTCTGACATCAACTGTCCTTCCTTTGACAGTTTCACTATATACTGACTAAAGAAAACATACCACTACTCCAGACCAGATTTCATCTTAAAAAAACAGCCTGGCTCTTTACTGTCAGCACAGAAGTACTAAAGATGCTATAAAATAATAAAACACCTTTATTTCTTCCTGCTTTTCAGCAACTGGAAATACTGTTGAAGCTGGCTGGTGTGGCAGGACTTGTGACTACACTGTTGATGAACATTGCAAAAATAGCAATTTTGTTACATACTTGCCCACAGTAGCCATGTATTTAATGTAAACTAAGATGCTGGCATGAATTATGTCTGAATTTTGTATGCATAATCAGCCAAGTTTTTATTTCATATACAGACATTGCAGAGGGAGAAGACCCGCCCGAGTCCAGTTCAGCACACCTGTAGTCTGAGCCGTTACCTGGAAGGGTCTGCCTTCCTCCATTGACTCTGTAAGGGTCGGTTAGGTGACTTGTCTATTTACACAGGCTCCTATAGCTAGGTGGTTTGAATTGTCCTTTCACTTACTACAAACCCACACTTAAACAATTGTTTTTATATACCTATTTTCTTGGTCATTTGGAAAGCTTGTCTAATTTCACATGGCATATTGCATTGATCCATGTTAATTAGAGGTCATCCCCCAGGTCTATTAAAATATTTGTTGAAAACAAATTTTAGGGAGAAATATGCCACTTCAAGTTACCTTCTACTACATCTTAAGTTCTTCACTGCAGCAATTGTTTCAGCATTACCTTAACAGTGTGATAACTGTGTCAACACCAAACACTAAAACTGCTGATGAGGAAATGTCTCGCTCAAACCCAACTCCCCCTGCTTTGTCATTGCATGCCAGATTCACAGTGTATGCTTTCTAAAATCTAAGCCTGCTAAAGTTAGGTTGATCTTTGGAAGCACAGCCCCTTGGAAACTTGCTTTCCTCTTTCCTTTACCTTGACATGTCTTTGGCATCCCATTGGCACAGAAGAAATCTGTTCTTTCACAAGATCCTAATTTGAGGGTGAGTTGTAGCCCCAGCTCTGTCTTTCTTCCAGCTGCATATTTAGGTCCTTCTGAAACAGTAGGCTCAAGCGACCATTTCCAGAAGTCTCCTGTCCTTCCCTGTGGCCATGCTCATGGGTATTTTTTGTGCCTTCTCATGTCAGGGAGTCTTTAAATCTTCAGTTTCTGCAAAACATAATTTTCCAGTGGATGTTGCACTGGGTCAAGCTTTGGGTATCAATAACAGCTATTAACTTTCCATCTCAGCACTGTGCTTTCGAACGTGTAACTTCCACCTCCCACAGGATCAGCTAGCTGCAGCTCCTCTCCATTGCGCCCATAAGTTCAAGCAACTCTGAATTACAGTTCTAAAAGTGGAAACACAAACAGGTGCATGACACAATGTCTTAGTTCTACTCTGTAAAGAGCCCTGTTACGTGGTTTGCACCATTAGGCAGTTGTGTGCATAACATATGCCCAGTTCTCTTGCTTACTAATCCTTTTATACCCTTCAATGTTGGAAGTTCAGATTTCTGGGATCTGAAGTTAATTTATGTCTTTTCTCAAGATGAAACTGAGCTAATTCCCTTATTTTTGAATGGATATTCTCCCTTGCAGACTCTTGATAATTTCTTAAAGGGTTACCCACTTTAAAGTTGTTTTTTTTTCTGTGTTTTGGAGTCTTTTTTTTTTGGTCTTTTTTTTTTTTTCTTCTGGAAAGGCAAGCAATACTTGGCAATCAGCTTAGCATATGATACATTTGCTGCTGAAATAATTGATGTATATCAACTTTATACATAAAACATGATAAAAGCCCATCAGCTATACTTTGCAGTCAGGAGATTAAAAATAAAAAATATTGTTAAAAAGTTGATTGGCAAAAATGTCCCAGTTATTCAACTAGTTTGCATCAGTGTCTTTTCAATGACAACTAAGCTCTTTAAAAACTCTTATTCTGTTTGATAAAAAATCTCTTTAAAGAAGAGTTTGAATATTACACTTCCAAGTTTGGGGTTTGAAGACTTTAAAAATATGTTTACTCATTTGAAATATTGCATGTAATCCAGTAAAACATAAAAGCTAACCAAACAATTTATAAAAATCATATATGTACAACACCAAATAAAAATATCATCTTAACAGACCTCACATAAAAAATATTATCTACAAAATTCATAAAATTAAGCATGTAGAGTCCAGATGATTATATGCATGTGTGTGTTTATTTAATCCCACTGTTATTTACAAATACTGAGCAGTACCATACAATTTATCCTATCAGAATCATTGAGCAAACACATGAAGTAGCATCCTAATTGGTATGAATAAGCATAGTACCATTGATTTTTAGTTATACAATTAACTTAAATATGGCAACATCTATAGAAACTAAAAACTTACTGTTCTGCAGATCTGTGCATACTTGCACCCAGCTGGTAAATTGCACCCTTTTCGTTGTTCCTGAACTAATAGCACAAGAAATAATAGACATATTTCAAAAATCTATCACGTTTATTGATATACAAGTAATATTTAAAATGCCTTCTCCTCTGAATCCTGAAGTACTCATTGCTCTTATATACATCTAGAGGACAAGTAAAAGCAAATATAAAAGTTGACATCCTACAGGAGTTCTTAGAAATGCACATGCGCACTCTAGGAGTGATAAACAAGAGGTGAGATAGTTGAACAAGGACTAGAACTAGCTGCAATATAGATTAAATAACTATTTCCTTAAAGGCTGAACTACAGACAGAACTAATTTTTCCCTGTGGAATCAAACAGATGTTTAGCCGATTTCTGGAGAGAGTAGAATCATGGCAAACCAAGACATTTACCAAACACAGATTTTAATTTAGATTCCCAAATATTCAAAATAATATGTCCAGACAATTAAAAAGAATTAGAGAATCATAGAATATCTCAAGTTGGAAGGAACCCATGAGGATCATCGAACCCAGCTCCTTGCAGGACTACCTAGAACTAAATCATATGACCAAGAGCATTGTCCAGATGCTCCATGAACTCTGAAAGGCTTGGTGCCATCACCACTTCCCTGGGGAGCCTGTTCTACTCACTGACTACCTTCTCAGTGAACAATTTTTTAGCAATGTCCTATCTGAACTTTCCCTTGCTCAGCTTCATTCCATTTCCTCATGTCTTATTGCTGGTCACCAGAGAGAGATCAGCACTTTCTGCTCCAGCCCCCTCCTTGAGGAAGCTGTCAACTGTGATGAGGTAACCTCTCAACCTTTTCTCCTCCAAGCTGAACAAACCAGGTGACCTCAGCCACTCGTTTTGCCCTCGAGACCTTTCGCCATCTTGGTCACCCTGCTCTGGACACACTCTAGTAGTTTGATGTCCTTCTTATATTGAGGTCCCCAAAACTACACACAGTACTCGAGGTGGTGCTGCACCAGTGCAGTGTAGAGTGGGACAACCACCTCCCTTGACTGGCTAGCTATGCTGTGCTTGATGCACCCCAGGACACAGTTGGCCCTCATGGCTACCAGGGCACACTTGATTCATATTCAATTTGCCATCAACCCAAACCCCCAGATCTCTTTCCATGGGGCTGCTTTCCAGCCTCTCTTACCCCACTTTGTACATATAATAACCAGGATTATTGTGTCCCAGGTGCAGAATCTGACACTTACTCTTGGATTTATCTTGTTTGTGCTCCGGGGCAAGAAATTCCTAAGCAAAAGGAAAGTCATCGCAGAAGAAACATTCCCAGCTCTGTAATGAGTAACATACTGACCTAATAAACCCAACATCTTGATAAGCTAATCAAACAGACTAGAAATAAGATGAGTTTGTTCTTATATTATGGACAGTAAGAAGAAGATTTGATTAGAGCTGTGACTTGAACCATGATTTTTCTCTTCACTGTTCACCCTTAGGTTTGCTCACTCTTTTGTTCCAAAATACCTGAATCATTAATTAATAATAAATACTCAAAGAATTCAATTCAGCAGACTCATTTTAGGCAGCCAATGTAGCATGAATTGAAAGGTACCTTCAAGTGCCTGTTTCTTAACATAGATTCTAAAAATAGTTTAAACGAGCAGCTCTTGTATAGGTCTTTGCATTATAGAAGTTTAGAATGGGTTGTGATGAATCCTTGTTTTTTAGCTTCTGTTCAGATATTCAGGAAATATCAGAAATTGCTTGAAGTTTTTGTCAAATGATACGATAGCCAGTTGGGATGGCAGCAAAAAAAAGAAATACCAGCAATAAAAGGGAATTTTTACATTTGAAATTAACTTTTCACTTTGTTCTGCTCTTTATGAGAATGATCAGAAAACAAGGGGAAATGTTGTTATTACAAGATCTGTGACCCTGTAGGTTTTCATAGCATGTAGTCATCACACGTTCACTGCAGACACCAAATCCATTTATTAGGCATAATTCAGGTATGTGCTTATTTCTCTTAATCTGTACTTTGTATGAGGGTTTTATTATTATTATTATTATTGCAACCATTGAGTCATGCAACTCAATTGTATATAATTCCTGCAGTAAAATAAAAGACAAAGGGAAGGAGGGAGGAAAGAGTATCCAAGTGCAAATTTTATGCTTCTCCAGTCTCTTTTTCAGTCGTCTTCTACATTAATTGATATTAACCCCTGAGGAGGGGAGTGTTAAGATCCATCAATCCAATATGCTGCTAGATAACTAATTAATACTAATCATGGAGTGGTGAACTCATCAGACTAAGCTATTAAAATTAAAACATCATGAGCTATCAAAACCCTGAAAAAGGAATAAAATACATTTATTACCAATGGGAAAGCCAGACCTGATCCTCCATTTCTGATTCCTAAGGAAGAGGGCAGTGTTGGATTTAATTTACCACAAGGACTTGCTCATCTGTACTTTAATCTATGACTGGATCTCCTCTTTCAGCAGCCTGGGGTCCAGTGGAAATGATAGAAGAATATCTTTTATTAAACTGTAGTTATTATCAGAGCGCTAATAATTCCGAGATCTCAAAAAACAGAAGAAAGTTTGTGCTCTCTAGAGTGGCACCAACACAAGGGGCAGCTGAAGCACCAGTGAGAACAGCCTAAGGGAGGCCCTTTTTTGGTGGCATTTTTAAAGAAAGCGTCTGGGTTTTGTCATGTAGCAACAAAAGCAACGAATTCAGGAGAAACTATTGCTAAAAGTAATCACCTAAATACTCTTTTCCATGTGAGAAAATCCAACCAGCCGGCTGGACCTCTTAACTAGTCCAATCTACAGAGTCTGACAAGTATAGCATGAGTAAAATACTCCTGTCCAAGATTTGTTCCTTTGTCCAACTTATCTTGAACTCAAAATTCAAACCCCACTGATATCAGTGGCAGTTGTATTATTTTACCCCTTGCACATACAGAGCTATTATTGCATTCAAAAGTAGGGCGAGTGGTAACTGTGTGTGCTGTGAAAACCCTGAAACTTTCACAGTGACAAATAAACAGCCAAGGAGAAGGAACTGAGTGGGAAGACCCAGGGGCCAGGACGTGCTTATGACAGGAAATTTCTGCCCTATGAAATTTTTCAGGTAATTAATTCAGGTCATGGAGCACGGTGTCACCTGAAAGCTTAGTATATTCACACTGCTGTACTCTGAGAATTGCTATTTATTTGATAAATGTCCACAAGGCCCACAGAAATCAAATGACATTCATAAATCTAAACAGGAGGTGATAAAAACACAAAGCTCAGCTTTTAATAAGCAGGGATTTCCATCTGGTAGTTCTTCTGGTGACATTACAGGTGTGTGCAGCAGAGGCATTTATGGATGCACAATTTTACTATCCCCAGGATTTCTTCCCAGCATATACATCTATTGATTCAGAACAGAGCAAACCACCAGAAACTTACACCAAATAATTTACCAAAAGGGTAACACTTTGACAGCACTGAAAATGCACTAGCAAAATGAGTAGGAAGAAAAATGCACGGGTAGACCTGGACATTATATTCTGTAAGAGCTGTGTCTTTGCTTAGGCTGCTGCAAATGGTTTCTTGTACGGTCCTATTTCATTGAAATGTAAACCACATGTTCAAATTACATGGCCAGAGGGATCTATATAGTGTTCAGGTGCTGATTTATAGAAGTCTAAGTTGCACCTTAAAACAGTAGTCAGATTTTGATGTAGCAGCAAGTGTGTTAAAAACTGATGACAGGAAAGAGCTTGTAAGAAAAGAACACTTGGGGGTAAGGTATTCCGTTGATTGTGTCTTCATAAAAGCCCCAGTAGGCATGGATCAGAATATCTAAAGCCTAAATATGGGGAAAAATATCATTTTAAAAAAGAAATTGGGGAAAAAATCAGTTTGACCCCAGTTTTATTTTGTGGTACAAAATTTAACTGATTATGACTTATTTTAGATACACTTCTTGTGTCAAAATAAGAGCAAGCCTTAACACCACATTTCAAACAAAATCTGATTACTATCATAATAGAAATAGGGAACTTTTTCAAATCAGTCTTTTTGAGGCTTTTTCTTAAAAAGGACTGTTCTGAATAATAAAAACATCCTTTATATGATATTGAAAATATTCACAGAATGGAAATGAAAAGGAGAAACCTGAATATTGATATTTTCCAATTTTTTTTTTACAGTCTTTCAAATGACAACTGGGAAATTAGATTACTCTTACTTATAGACATCAAAGAACACAATATCTCGGAAAAACTCTGAAAAATGGCATTACATGCACTAGCTATTCTGCACAGTACCAACAGAAGACCAAGATAAAAAATTATATTACTACATTGTGAAAGATCTAAGCAACCATAAAATAGGTTCAGAACATAGTTGCTGAAGTTCTCCATCAGAAGTACTTAATTAATTATCTCAATCTGCCCCTGATAAGAGACCTTTCCCATTAGTACAGACAAACCCTGTCTCTGAGGAAAGAGACAGGTTCATTCACGATTTTCACCAGAGCATCTCAAAGCTGTGACCAGAACAAAACTTACTAGACACAAACATTTCAGTGTTTAAGTTTGACTGACAATTCCCTCAAGTTAGTTAGCAAGTAACTATGCTCCCCAGTGTTGGTCAAAAATAGGACACAGACTGATTCTGGAAAAGGTTATATGTATAAAAAGATTTTTATTTTACTTAGATGGTCTGAAAGCATTGTTCAAAAATTATTACACTTCAAAATGTTATTACTGTGATGAAATACTACAATATCAGTCCATTATCCTACATTATATAACCTCCAAGACAACTTTGTGCAAGTACAGTGATGATACAAGTCCAAATGCTACACTTACATGTACAGCCATATGTATTCCAATAACAGTATGCCCTTCAAATGAGCAAGTAAAATATTTATGCAATCTCCACACTCCATTTTTTTTCCTAAATTATTTAAATTTATAACATAAGTGATAAAAAAATCATCTAACAACCTGATATAATTAACAATTTAACAAAGTCCGTATTTGTCGTTCTTGGCTAAAGTATGTAGTTTACATATAACATTGAGTTTTGTTCAGGATACATGGGAGTTTTCCGTCCTATTCTAGAAAATGGTTTACATGAACTTGCCATTGAACTAAACAGAGACTGGATTATTTCATATTTCACTGAGAGAGATAAATCTTAATCAGCTTGGTCATTGGTTGACAAACCTATCCTGATGTCCCTATGCGGTTCTTAGCTATATTTATTTTTTCACTTCCTGTGTCTTCCAAAAAAGTGATCTCTAGGAAATACTCTTAAACAATTCAGTTGCCTAAGACATTAGTTCTGTCATACATTTTTCCATGACTCTTGCCTTTCCTACTGCCAGTGTTAGAATTATTTGATGTCAAATTAACCAGAGAAAAGTAATATAAGAAAATATTCCCCTTCTTTGCAGTGGTAATTCATAGTAGCATGTCTACTATTACTATCAGACGCTGTTACAGTATATATAAACCCTTCACAAAGTCTAATAATAAATAACTCTATTATGTAGATAAGTAATAGTATTTTTATATGCTGACAAATGCAGGTAGCTGGTTGGGAGAGTGCCTGTTTTTAAAAATATTATTCAGGTTTCTGTGAGTTTACTTGGCTGCACCTGGTTGATTCAGAATGCTGTATGAAATACACAGCTTATTTCTAAATTTATTTAAGTGAACTTTAAGCCTCTGAATTGTTTATGGAACAAACAAGAAGGAAAAGTTAATCAGAGAGATATGTCTGAACTTCAATCCCACTCTGGAACTCAGCGGTAGCTAACATGCAGCCTGGTATTCACAGCCTGAACGTGAGCCCCCCTGTTGAGTTGTGTTTTCCTTACATGCGAAGGAGGCAAGATATTTCCTGCTGAAAATAGCTTCCTACAGGCTATATCAAAAACCATCAGGAGTCCTGGGAAGGCAATTCAGAATGTCTGTCTCCATAAAGGGAATAATCTTTCTGAAGTTTCCTAAGAGCTCTGCAACTAGTCTAATCTTGTCAACCATGCTCCCTCTTTAGTCAGTGAGGAGATAAATTTCAGTCACCAAGTGGAAGATGGCAATTAAGAGTTCCTCTCTACTTGATGAAGAAAAACTGAATTCCCAAGCCAAAGGAGGGGTCTGCAATAAGTGAGATGTCTCTGGGAATTCTTATCACTTTCTTTTAACTCTGGAGAGATTCCAAAGTACTGAGGTGGGATGCTAAAATCTTCTATGTTATCTTAGAGATGTCCCCCATTCTGTTATAAGATTTGCTTAGCAGCAGGATCTCCATCAGCATCTCCTAAATCTGAAGCTTCTGCTTTCTTAAAATACATTTTCTGTACTTGGTGTACATTCACAAGGAACAAGACATGGTAACTAAGCTCTGACTTAGCTGTCTCCATTACTAGAAGGGGTACAGCTGTGCCAGCGCACTGTTTCACTGAAGCTAATGCACCTGGGTTCTTAGTTCAAGGTCCATGGAGTGGACTATGGGCCCCTGGAGTGTAATGGAACATCATTGCAGACCTCATGACTCAAGTCAAATGTGAGACAACAGTAAAGGCTGCCAAGCAAAAGTCTGATGATCAAGATTTCTCCCTTGCACTCCTTCACTCAGCCATGTTTCCTTACTGTATGCCTTTTCGAAGCACTTAAACTAATGACTTAGAACCCTCAAAATTGAAACAAAAATTAAATAAAAAATGAGATTCAGTATGTAAACAAATATTCAAGGGTATGGGTGTTTAGGTCTGAGTGTCATTTTTTTCTTTGGAGTTTTGAGGTATTAGGGTGCAAAACATGACATTGTCACAAGGTTAATTGTCTCCAAAAAATAATACATTGACAAAAGGGAGGGGGGNCTGCAGTCACCTTCCAGACCAGTAAACCTGCATCTTCTTTTGCCTTTTAGGAAATGAACAACCTACAGAAAGCCATCCTTTTACTAATGATGGGGGATTTTTTTCCATTTTCTGGTGGGAGACTGAATAATGCTTCCAGTTTCTCATATTCCTGTCATTTTTTGACAATTCACCAAAGCAGTTTTTCGAGCTGTTGAAAGATTACCTCCTCTGTGCATGGTTTGCTCTTGGTTTTCATTTATCTCTACATTACTCTGGGAAACCAAATTTTGCTACCAGTTTGGTCAGGTCACCAAACTGCTAAGATAAACTTTGGGGGTTCTGCATTCTCTTCTCCATGCACAAAAGTTTTCATTTTAACTTGCAATTACCACAATGCCATACCTTCTTCACCTGGCAAGGTTAGACAAGCTAGAAGACCACCAAGTACTTTGTCATCCTGAACAGGTAAATTCTGGAAAGGCTTTCTGTTAAATCTTTACTTGCTATTTCTTTTAAGATACTGATTTTGTGTCTGTGTGTGTGTGTGTGTAGCAGCCTGATATTTAAATGAAAAATAACACTGTATATAAATGAATGATATTTTTGTCTAGATTTTATTTTTAATTAAAATATAGTAAAATATGGTAAGTGTGAATGTATATTATAGTAATAAAACTTTTTATCTCAATCTCTGAGTAAGCTCCAATGAAGCTGTCATGGTCTATTATGCTCCAAAGTAGCTGTTAGGGTCTATTATGTCAATTATGATACACATCCATGACAGATTGTTCTTTTTTGGCTTTTTATTTTGTTGTATTAACATTAAAAATAAAAACAAGAAGGGGCTGGATGGCTCAGGGTATTGAAATGCAGCAGAGAGCCTGTCGCTTGGAGGTTACCCACTGAAATCTAACTCGGGTCAGCGGTAACTGAAAATTGCTGTTCAGTGATGTGCATAAAAGGGGCTTAGTGTCTCAAAAAAACCCAAATCTGAAGCATTGAAGTTAATGAAAGTGCTCAAAATTACTTCAACGATTACAGAATAAGGTCCTTACTTCAGGTTCCAACAGTGCATGTTGCAGCTGGACACACTACTAACGTTAACACTAACTTGCTGTCTTCACCGAACAAGTACAAATACAGTCACAGGTCCAGTAGTCTTCTCGATTTTCATAGAGTCATAGAATGGTTTAGGCTGGAAGGGACATTAAAGATCATCTAGTTTCAAACCCCCTGCCATGGGCAGGGACACCTCCCACTAGACCAGGTTGCTCAAAGCCCCATCTGTCCTGGCCTTGAACACTTCCAGGGATGGGGCATCCACAACTTCCCTGGGCAACCTGTTCCAGTGCCTCACCACCCATATAGTAATTTTTTTTTTTTCTAATATCTATTATAAATCTACCCTCTTCCATTCTGAAGCCATTGCCGCTCATCCTATCACTACATGCCCTTGTAAATGTCCCTCTCCAGCATTCTTGTAGGCCCCCTTCAGATACTGGAAAGCCACTATCAGGTCTCCCTGGAGCCTTCTCTTCTCCAGTCTGTACAACCCCAACTCTCTCAGCCTTTCTTTATAGGCGAGGTGCTCCAGCCCTCTGATCATCCTCATGGCCTTCCGCTGGCCTTGCTCCAACAGGTCCATGTCCTTCTTGTGTTGGTGGCTCCAGAGCTGGATGCAATATTCCAGGCAGGGCCTCATGAAAGCAGAGGAGAGGGACAGAATCATATCCCTTGACCTGCTGGCCATGCTTCCTTTGATGCTGCCCAGGATACGGTTGGCCTTCTGGGCTGCGATCACACATTGCTGGTTCATGTTGAGCTTCTCATCCACCAACACCCCCAAGTCTTCTCCTTAGGGCTGCTCTCAATCCATTCTCTGCCCAGCCTGTATTTGTGCTTGGGATTGCCCTGGCCCACATGCAGGCCGTGCAGTTGGCCTCCTTGTTGAACTTCATGAAGTTTGCACAGGCCCACCTCTCAAGGTCCCCCTGAATGGTATCCTTCCCCTCCAGTGTGTTGATCGCTCCACACAGCTTGGTGTCATTGGCAAACTTACTGAGGGTGCACTCCATCCCAACATCCATGTCACCAACAAAGCTGTTAAACAGCACCTGTCCCAGTACTGGGACGCTTGAGGAACACCACTTGTCACTGCTCACCACTTGGACATAGAGTTGACTGCAACTCTTTGAGTGCGACCATCCAGCCAGTTCCTTATCCACCGAGTGGTCCATCCATCAAATCCATGTCTCTCCAATTTAGAGACCAGGATGTCATGCAGAACAGTGTTAAAGGCTTTGGACAAGTCCAGGTAGATGACATCTGTTGCTTTCCCCTCATCTACCAATGCTGTAACACCATTGTAGAAGGCTACCAAATCTGTCAGGTACGATTTGCCTTTGGTGAAGCCGTGTTGACTGTCACCGATCACCTCCTTATTTTCTATATGCCTTAGCAGAGTTTCTAGGAAGATATGCTCCATGATCTTGCCAGGCACAGAAGTGAGACTGACTGGCCTGTAGTTCACTGGGTCTTCTTTTTTACCTTTTTTAAAAATGGGGGTCACATTTCCCCTTTTCCAGTAGGTGGGAGCTTCACCAGACTGCCATGACTTCTCAAATATGATGAATAGTGGCTTGGCAATTTATCCACCAGTTCCCTCTGGACCGCAAATGAATCTCATCAGGTCTCATGGACTCGTGCACCTTCAGGTTCCCCAGATGGTCTCGAACCCGGTCTTNTAAAGGCTTTGGACAAGTCCAGGTAGATGACATCTGTTGCTTTCCCCTCATCTACCAATGCTGTAACACCATTGTAGAAGGCTACCAAATCTGTCAGGTACGATTTGCCTTTGGTGAAGCCGTGTTGACTGTCACCGATCACCTCCTTATTTTCTATATGCCTTAGCAGAGTTTCTAGGAAGATATGCTCCATGATCTTGCCAGGCACAGAAGTGAGACTGACTGGCCTGTAGTTCACTGGGTCTTCTTTTTTACCTTTTTTAAAAATGGGGGTCACATTTCCCCTTTTCCAGTAGGTGGGAGCTTCACCAGACTGCCATGACTTCTCAAATATGATGAATAGTGGCTTGGCAANCCCCTGATGCCCCTGGCCAGATTTACCTCTATCTGGGCTTTAGCTTTCCTAACCTGATCCCTGGTTGCTCAGACAATTTCTCTGTATATCTCCCAGGCTACCTGTCCTTGTTTCCACCCTCTGTAGAGTTCCTTTTTCTGTTTGAGATTGTCCAGGAGCTCCTTGTTCATCCATGCAGGCCTCCTGGTGTTTTTGCCTGACTTCCTCTTTGTCCGTATGCATCACTCCTGAGCTTGGAAGAGGTGGTCCTTGAATATTAAACAGCTTTCTTGGGCCCCTCTTCCTTTCAGGGCTTTTTCCCACTGTACTCCATCAACCAGATCCATGAAGAGGCCAAAGTCTGCTCTCCTGAAGTCCAGGGTAGCAAGCTTACTGTGCGCCTTCTTCGCCACCCTAAGGATCTAAAACTCCACCATCTCATGATCACTGCAGCGAAGGCTGCCCTTGAACATGATATTCCCCACCAGCTCCTCCTTGTTGGTGAGAACAAAGTCCAGCATGACAACTCTTCTTGTTAGTTCCTCTGTCACTTGGAGAAGTAAGTTATTGTCAGCACATTCCAGGAACAGCCTGGATTGTTTATGCCCTGCTGTGTTGTCCTTCCAACAAATATCGGGGTGGTTGAAGTCCCCCATGAGGACCAGGGCTTGCAAATGTGAGGCTGCTCCTATCTGTCTATAGAGGGCCTCATCTGCTCAGTCTTCCTGATCAGGTGGCCTGCAGCAGACCCCCACTGTAACATCCCCTGTCCCTGCCCTCCATTTAATCCTAACCCATAAGCTCTTGGTTGGCTCCTCATCTGTCCCCAGGCAGAGCTTCATGCACTCCAACTAGTACTTGACATAGAGGGCAACACCCCTCCTCATCTCCCCTTCCTGTCCTTCCTGAAGAGCCTGTATCCTTTCACTTCAACACTCCAGTCATAGGAGCCATCCCACCATGTCTCTGTGATGCCAATTAGATCATATCCTTGCAGGCGTGTACATGTCTCTAACTCCTCTTGTTTGTTCCCCATGCTATGTGCATTTGCATAGAGGCATTTAAGGTGGGCCCCTGATGAATCTAGCTCTCTGGTTGGAGTGGCTCTTTTTCCTTCAAGATGCATTCCAGGTGTTCTCCTGCTGACCTGCAATGCTTCTCCAGGTTGTGGGCCTCTGTTACTGGTATCAGCATCATATTGGCAGGAGTTGCATGAAATCCGGTTCCCCTCCCCTGGCAACTCTAGTTTAAAACCCTCTTCACAATGTTGGTGAGCCTGTAACCAAAGAGTTTCTTCCCTTTTTCTGATAGGTGGACCCCATCCGGCCCCGGTAGACGAGGCTTCTCAAAGTGAGTCCCATGATCTAAGAAGCCAAACCCTCGGCTGTCGCACCAGTCCTATAGCCGGCTATTGATTAGCCATATTTGTCTGGTCCTGTCAACTGCCTTCCTTTTGACCAGGAGGATTAACGAAAAAACTACCTGTGCTTCTGAGTCTCTGACCACTGCTTCCAGGGCTTTATAATGTTTCTCAATAGTCTCAGGCTGCTTCCAGATGCATCACTGGTGCCCACATGGAACACCAGCAGTGGATAATAGTCTGAGGACTGCAGGACCTTTGGTAGTCTCTCAGTTATATCCCTGATACAAGCCCTCAGCAAGCAGCACACCTCCCTAGAGAGTGCATCAGGCTGACAAATGGGTGCCTCTGTACCTCTCAGAAGAGAGTTGCCTACAACTATCACCCGCAACCTTTTCTTAGTTGCACTGGATGTTATATAAGGAGTAGACTGAGTAGTCTTACTCAGCTCCTGATTCTCTCCTGATATGGTAGGTTTTGCCTCTTCACTCTGCAGAGCAGTGAAGCGGTCCTGCAGGGACACTTTAGCTTGTGGTGGAAGTCTCTTCCTCCTACTGGTCTTTGCAGTTACAAGGTTCCATTCTGTGTTACTGGCCTCCCTTCCTTCTGTGTGTGCCAGTGTGGGAGTTCTTGACTGGCTGTGCATTGTGGATGCACTGCAGACTGTGCTTGCAATCAGCTGCCTGTCTCCTTCTCAGCCCCCCTGATGCTACACAGCCTCCTCACCACCTCCTGCAGCTGAGCCACCTACTGTAGGAGGTCTTCCACCTGGGCACACCTTTTGCAGAGAGTTGTGCTATCCCTGCTATGGGAGAAAGGTCTAAGCACCTCCTGCAGTCTGAGGTCTGCACCACAGCCTCTCCCTTCAGCAGCTCCATCTGGGTGGTGGGATCAGCCACTGCTGGGGTGGATGGTGCAGAGCCCCAGGCCTAAGCCTTGCTTTCAGACAAGTGCCCACCATTGTGCCTTGAGGGCCCTTGACCTGTGCAGATGGTCACAGAACAGTCCTCGACCACTGGAAAGCTCCTCTGTTTCGAAGAGGCTCCCTTCTCGTGCATCTTTCCATGCAAACTGCCACACAAACTGCCGCGCCATGCCCTGACTGCTGCGTCACGTCCTGTTTGCCTGTCCTGTACACCACACTCCAGGTGAAATTCCATAGTCTTTACTGTATTTCTTTTACTAGTTACACAACTTCATATCATGTTTTTTTAAACCTTTAAAAAAAAGGCAGAGTGAGAGAAGGTATACTGAAAGGTGATAAAGATGATAAGTATAGGACTTCTTCTGCATGATGTTAAAAAATTTTCACTCTTAGAAAGCACAACCAAAATGGGTATGATAGAGCTCTATAAATCATAAAGTGAATGATAGAATTCTTTTTCCTGTAATTAGTAGTTTAAACCATGGAACTCAAAGACAAAGCATGTTGAGAGTACAAAGGCTCCACAAGGAAACAGAAAAATTCAAATTAACTGGTCAAGGGATTAAACCACCAGTAATCCAAATGCAACTACATTCTCAGTATTTCCCAAACAGCTTAACGTCAGAAGCTGGAGAGGTATTCTCCAGATGTCTACTACTAGTCTTTTGAAAGATGGGATCGTGAAATAGAATAACCTTCAGTTTTGTGACTCATAGATTCTTATAATTGTGTTGGCATAAGTGAGGGCAGATTCTCACCTCTAATCTTCCTTTCATTCCAATGGTTAACATATCTTGCACATTATTATGGAATTACTGAATTACTGAGCTCTCAGTTATATGAAAACTAAGGCAAAGAAATGTGAGGAACTGAAAAGCAAGGCAAGGAGACTTGTCAGTCTTCATAGCTGAGAATCCTGCATCTTCTAAAACTGGCTCTAGGAAGAGAAGAGAAGAAGAGAAGAGAAGAGAAGAGAAGAGAAGAGAAGAGAAGAGAAGAGAAGAGAAGAGAAGAGAAGAGA
>VZSZ01004337.1:226460-294923 GCA_013398815.1 Ibidorhyncha struthersii
AAGGAAAGGAAAGGAAAGGAAAGGAAAGGAAAGGAAAGGAAAGGAAAGGAAAGGAAAGGAAAGGAAAGGAAAGGAAAGGAAAGGAAAGGAAAGGAAAGGGAAACAGTTGCAGGGTATCATTCATCTCATCTAAAGGTAAATATCTAAAATTGATGAGAAGAATCATGACCTGGAAGTATTTTTCTCATTGATTATAATATTAGCAAGATTTAACTAGCAAAACAAGAAATGATTCCACTGAGAGCTTTAAGGTTTCCAGGGCGTTTTCATGAAGGTAAACATATATGATTCAATACATGCAGAATACTTTGGCATGCGTAATGAAGGTTGGCATGAGGATGTAGGTAGGATACAACAGAACATCTCAATTACACCAATGTATAGACAGCTGAATTGACCCTAGAACATCCAAACAGATATATTAGTGGTGATGTTCAGTCATCTAAATGTAAGCATATAGTGACATTTTTGTGTATTGTATTCTATCAGACCTGGTGGTCAGCTTTGGTACCAGGGTGCATGGGACTCCATAAGTTCTGTGCCCCACCTAAGGGTGGCCTGTGTCTGCCTTCAATAGCCTAAAAAACAAACTCAAATGGCACTGATTTCCTATGTTTAGGCAACTCAATCCTGCCCCAGATGTCAGCATTCGTATTGGAAATGTCTAAAGTTAGATTAAGTGAATCCAAGCACTAATGATTAAGGACAGGTGAAATAACCCCATGTTTTGAGTCACTGATCATGCATCTCCTATGTCAGTCTCCAAGGTCTTACAAAGGTAACGCATGTAGCACTCCTGTCTAGTAGGACAAAATCTTTTCGATGAAATCCTATCCCATTAGCATCAACAGCAAACCTCTCTTAGGTTTCAGCAGGTTGTTCTTTCTCTAGCTGTCAGATCAGGTACAAGTGAACAAACAAAACACCTCAAATACAGCTTTTCCTCTCTACACACCTTGAATCAGGAAAACAACCAAATATTGTTAGATAAGACAAGCACTCAAGTACAATTTTTGTTTGTACAGCACTGTATTAGCAATAGCAATACTATGAAAATTTTGTGAGAAGTTCATGGAAATTATGCTTCAGGAATGACCCCAAATCAGTCAGGTAATAGCGACATGGCAATTTAAATACCCTATACGAGGGTACATCTGCCCACGTCATTGTTTTAATAAAATCCTCTTTTTTGACAACCAGCCTTGCAGAAGTAGGGTAGATGATGGTGAAATCATTGTTCAGTGTTTTACGCATCTGATCACAAAGATTGCAGCTATACTCCCTACTTGGCTTAAAAGAAAAAGGTTCCTGTCTTTCCCCCCCACATCACTGAGAGCAAAGCATAGTAATGCCCTTTGTGTTTCATTTAATGTTGAAAATTCCCTTTCTTCTGCTTGCACATAGTGTAATACAACAATTAGGTGACACATTTAAAAAAAAAAAAAAGACAATGCTTGCACTGTATCCAAATGTGAAGAGATCTGCAGTCATTTTGAATGGTAAACCAGCTATTAGCTCACACAATGGATTCCCCAGCTGAAAAGAAGACATAAATTGGAGTGAATCAAGCATTCACCGCCAGCAGATCGGCTGCTTGTGTTCACTGATGAGATGTAAATGTGCTTAGCAAGAGTACAGCATCAGAAGAGGACCATGAAATTATACAGTGACTGTAATGAGAATGGGTTAATTTGTAGCATTTCTTATTCTAATTATGGTATTTGAGACATGGGAACAAAACCATTTTCAGACATTTTCTTTTCTTGTTACTATCCCTTATTACAAGAATGAGAAACAAGAGCAATCTGCGTGCTTTTCTATTCTGTGAAATACAGTAACATACTGCACTGTTTTGACCCTTTCAATATTCTGCATAGGTAATCTGAGAGAAGACAGTCCAGTTATGGTCTCAGCAAAGAGCATTTAATGAATCCAGGAAAAGTATAATTTGCATGGAAATAGCCTGAATTATTTTTTAAGTACACAAGAATGTAATGGGGGGAAAAAAAGACAACAAACCAACAACAAAAAAACAAAAACTAGAAAACAGAAACAGCACAACATTTCTCCATCTATAGCACAACGATTTTAATGAGAATTAAAATTTGTATGAACTTAACCTATTCTTAGAGTGATGGGATGCTAGTGTCATCTTGAAGTGCGTGAATTATCTATCCAGACATATTCTGTTTGTAACAGAGGTGTCCAGCTGGTAAAAAATATCCTGCTCCACACAGTTCAGATATTAATCCATTATTTTGACAGAAAATAAGTATACAGATGTTAAGATACTTGCCACTTAAACTAAATGGATGCATTTTCAGGCCTATGGGTTCTATATTTTCTAACAATGACTACAAAATTTTATCCATGAAGAACAAAAAGACATGGAATTTACATTTCATTGAACAAACTCAAATTCTGATAACACACGTATGGACAAAATACCTTTTTTAACAAAAGACTCTGACATACGCTTATAGGAATATTGGCAATTTTGTTAAAAAAATTATCCTGTGGTTTACCTGTTCCTTGCTTGGTAACTGTTATTTGAGAGTCATTGCATTTACGTGCAGACGTGTACATTTTGGACAAGTGCAAATTAGCTCCGCTTTTGTGAGTTGCTTCTGGTACTCAGTATCCTGCCTTGCCTTTAAAAATATAAATATAGAACAGATTGTTGTCCTTAAAACTCACGAGCCTGAGAGCCTGAGATGGGTGAGTATCATGGAGGAAAGTAAAAAAAAACACAATAAAGGCCAAAGGTTTCCCTATCAAACCGTCTTCAGAGAGGATGAGGAGAACACATGCACTTTGAAGACTCTATCAGATATGAGAGGGAGAAGTGGGATCCAATTTTTAAAGGACATTTGTCGGATTTATTAAAACTTCATTGAGCATTTAAATCAAATGTTAAGATTCAGGCTATTTTTAGGTACCTACTCGGCATGTTGAAACAGCTGAAACAAAGGAATATGTTCACAAGGTGATTCAAAAGTTGTCAATAGAGGGATGCTCACCAGGGGATTAGAATTCACATGCTTCCTCAGCCTGTCTTTGAATCATGATGGAGCTTAGATAAAACATCAGGCATCTAACTGTTTTGCTTAAGATTGATCTAAAGATGTCTGAGTGTTCCTGTTTAGGCATATAAGGAACTTTGTGATCCAGAATGGCAGTATAAATCAATTTCAGGCTTCTCCAGCAATAATCCAGAGCCCAGGGACCAGCCAAACTAATCTTTGTCTGAGAGAAGGATCCCAAATTGCCACAAGTCTGAACTTGGAATTTAGAGATTCTGAGTCTCATTTAAAAATGTTCATGTCCTACTAATTTTTCCCAAGTAATTACAAAACCCTGAGTCTCTTGGATTAAAATGTTAATACAATTTGGAAATGAAACAAATTTAATTTATGTAGTAGAAAATTCATAAACCTAGCAGTATTCATAAACCTAGTAGAAAGAGGGGGAAAGATTGCATTAAAACTGTGTTATAGACCTATGAAGAAAAGGGCACTGAGGTACCCTGACTTCAGGGTATCACAGGAAAGTACATTCAGATTGACAGAACAGCTTATACCCACACTGGTAACAGAGAAACTTATTCCCCTTTGAGTGCGAAGTAAAGGAAGTAGCCCTGAAATAGCTAAGAATAAAGGTTGCAGGAAAAGAATTATCTGTTGAGAATAATCATTATATAACATAAATGCATACACTATATTCACATCCATATGCACATGTGCATATGCACATACATACATTATATGACTTCCATTATCCTTAGATCCATTTCATTTACTTATCACAGGGTATTTCTTACATATCATACTGAAAAAGAAAAAAAAAAAAAAAAGGAAAAGATATTTTGGCCTTACTAAGTTTCCCTAAATATATTTACTTATTTGAGATGCTTACCAGTCCTTTGTCACTTGCCAAGTAAATACGCCTCCTGTAGGTCCTGTGTCTTGGATGTTAACCTAGGTGTATTTAATATGTTAAAGTACCTCAGATCTCAATAGATACCTCTTTTTTGGTAATTAGCGTGCCAGGTTCTAGTATCAGGATTTGCTGAATATCTCTGCAGCTCTAACTAAAGCAGTCACTTCATCAGGCTTCAGGTACTAAAATGTAAGACAGACAAGGCATCATGCCCAGGTTCTAGCTGCCAATCTCCAAAAGGCTGTACATCTTCCATAAGTTTTGCCTCTAAACTGCCAGCTCCACTTAGGTGTATTGGCATCTGAGACAGCAGTATGTACCCATGTTCATGTAGTTGAATCCTGTCCTAATCTCTATTGATTATAATAGAACATAGACATCTAGTTCACATGTTGATAATGAGGGGAAAACTTCACTCATTACCTCTACTACTTTTTTATTAATAGGGAAATTTGAAGACAGCAAGATGATGAGGCCAAGATTTTTTTTTTTCACATTTCCTTATTTTGTTTTTCTTTTAATTCACTTTTATTTAATTTTATTTAAAATAATGTTGACATGAACTTAATGCTATTTCTGGTGGCAGTAGCTCAAATCAGGATCTATTTCCATTTATTCCTCTTCTTTCTTCTGCTCCACTCCAACATTTCTGTTTTGTAACCCACTTTATTCACAAACTGTAATAAAATACATAAGGAGTACAAACAAATGGAGCATTATTTTCAACGTATTTGTCAAAGTTTGGATTAATATAATTGTATGTCTCTAGTAATAAGCAGATATGTCACAATAGATGTAAAATAATGTATCATCTGTGTTTGCCAAGGCTTTTGCAAGTCAAAAGGGAGTATGGCTTCTATATAGTATACACAAACTAAAGTGAAAAATAAAGCTATTAAAATACTAAACATTTTAACAGTTTCTAATAAACCACCCGCATAATATAATTAAAATAGAGTTCAGGTTTTGTGAATTTTGTTTTGTTGGCTTCACTGTAAAACAAAATATTTAACTTTTAGTGAAGGTTGCTACAGTTACTGATTTCTTGAGACAGTACCCATGGTATATTTCCTTTTCTCTATTTCCACGAATTGCAAAGATGAAAACAAAACTCTAAAATCATGTTTGATCTTCAGACCATCTGGTCAGTTCAGCTTCCCACTGTGTCTTCTTTATCTCTGATAGTTTTATAGTGGCTTAATGTTTAATTTATGATCCTTTCTTCTGCAACTATCCCCTTTACTCTCTCTCTTTAACAGTCACGTAGATACCCTTCTTGTTGTTACCTACACAATCTCACTTTGGTCCTCAGCAGTGAACTTGTTCTTGTATTCTGTGTTTGAAACTAAGTATGAAATTGTTGGTGAATTTTCCTTACGGAGCATTTTTTTAGAAAAAAAAAAAAAAAAGACTAAGACTTTCAAAATTGAAAGCCAATTTTTATTAGACTATAGATCATAATAATTACCTTTCAAATAGAGAATGACAGAAGAAAAATAAGAAATGTTTACAGCAACTCCTCTCCATTCCCATGCATTCTTAGATCATGGTTCCTTGTTTTCACACTTGTTTTCAGTTACCCTTACGAATACAGGAGTTGCAGAAAATTCTCCAATACAAGCCTTTTAAGTCCTAGGAAGACTTTCTGTTACAGTGGAGACTCGCCTATCATCTTCCAACCCCTGCCACTGTTGTCTGAGTCCCATTGCTGTGCTCTAACTTTGTTTCTCATCCTTCTCTCACACAACCCTCCTAATATCCTTGAAGCATTTCCCTTCCAAGCACACTCAGCAGCTTTAAAGGAAGAAGTTTCATTGTTAGAGGTTTTTATGTGACCTAGTCCTTCCTTTTTTAAAGCAACACAACATACAAATTAGCAACAAAAAAATTAAACAGATACTCCCCATCATGCCATGATCACATACCCCTTGTTCACTAAGTGTACCCTATCCTGGTAAACAAAAGGAAACCAGGCACTAAATCCTAGTATCAAGGCCACTGGAAGCATCTATTTCGGGCTAAACTCTTCTAAAGCAGTATTGTCCTGGGTTGACCTAAAGAGAAGGGCCCATAAAGGAGCCGTGAGCTGGCTAGAAGTTAAGTGGAATGGAAGTGCAAGAGTTCAATGTTCAGGCTTGCTGCCTGACCCTCTCCTGTTTAACACTTGAAATAAACTCTGTGTTATTAATACAGGACATACAGCTAATTAGGAAGGAGGTAATAAGAAAATAAAAAGGATGTTTTGGAGGCAGTAAAAGGGAGAGGGGAGACTAACCTTAGTCTTGGAGATTAATCTTCCTGGGAGAATAATTTCAAGTAGGAGTCTCAGTTATGTGATCCTCATCTCTTGAGGGACTCTACCACTCTCCATTTAACACAGGGAAACTGAGGGAGCTGAAGGACAGGGATAAACCTCAACTAAAATTATGTGCAACCCCTTCAGAATGATCTCTTGGATTCAAAGAACTGAACACCCCTATATTTAAACCAAATTCTATCCTGTTTTTCTATCCTTTGGAATAAAAGAAGAATATGGTTGGTTATACATCTTAGGTTAAAGGATCATGACAGCAAACACAAAGGAGCACAGAGAAACTATGACTAGCAGAGGAATCTCAATAAGCTGATCAGAGAAACAAGCCCCAGCCCCAAATCCTCCCAGGGCTGCCATGGGACAGCATCAGCCCCATGGGCATTGGGTGATACACATCGAGATGGGTCAATGCGAGATGCACTTTGCCTCACCTCACAGGCTGGAGTGGAGTCACTGCCTAGGGGTATGGAATGTATTGTGGGATGGCAGGGAAGATCACCTTGGGATTATATATGACTTCTTATATAAAACTTATGGGATGTTTAGTAGAAAGCAAGGGATTGCCATGTTGTCTGGCCATGACCTGTGAGTGATCAGTGCAGCCTGCCCTGTCTTCTTACCAAACTGCATTTCTAACTACTTTTCTGGGTGAGGAGCTTCTTATTCTGTGTGCATGTGTGTATGGATGTCTAAATGTCAGTAACCGGTGTGGGACCACAGGCCATAGAGGCCTATGTGTCTGACTACCAGCACCTTTAGTGTGTGCATATTGTGTGGCTACATCAGTGTGATTGCTTGCACATACCAAGGCAGACAGGTCCACAAGTAGGGTAAGAGGCTTGGTAGCCAGGTATCAAAGCAGCCAGCAGCCTGGGCTGGTTACTGGAGAGACCAGAAAGCCTGGAAATTGGCAACTGGAGAGTCCAGAGGTGTTCAAACCAACTACTGCAAAGACCACGAGGTCTGGGGGTTGACTTAGTGACCTGTTTAAATGTATGTGGCTGTATTAGAGACAAGAGGATCCCAGGGATCAGCTACTGGTTAGATTGAGCATTAAAGGCCATTTACTGAAGAGATCAACAGTATGTGTGTGCTTGTGCATGTGTGCGCTTGTGCATGTGTGCGTGCACACAAATGTGTGTGTGAGTGGTTCTGAGCTACCAGGAGCTGGAGGGGCACTGCAGGTTTTGGGGGTGCCAGTATGTGGGAAAAGCAAGATTCTAGGGCCAGTGTCTGCCCTTGGTGCCTAAGTCCATGCTACTGGAAAGATCTGCTTTGTAGATGTGCACACTATTTCCCGCGAACAGACCCATATCCTGAACTGCCAGAGAGGGAGACAAGATGAGGCAATTGTTTGTGCTGTCTGCGTTTGCATGTTTCTACCTGTGTTGTTCTGTGCGGTTTTCTGTGTGAATTGCCATGCTCGTTTGTGTGCCTTTAGGGAATGTTATGTTCAGCTTCACTACTGGCTGGGCCTGGGAACTCAGAGCTGTAGAAGCGTCTGCTCCATCATGCTAACAAATTCAATAAAACTTTAACAGTATTCATAGAATCATAGAATTGTGTAGGCTGGAAGGGAACTTTAAGATTATCAAGTCCAACCATCACCATTGCCAAAACTGCTGCTAAACCATGTCCCTAAGCACCACCTCTACCTGTCTTTTAAATACGTCCAGGGACAGTGACTCCACCACCCTGATGGGCAGCCTGTTCCAATGTTTGATAACACTTTCTGTGAAGAACTTTTTCCTAATATCCATCCTAAACCTCCCCTGGTGTAACTTGAGGCCCTTTCCTCTTGTCCTATCTCTTGTTACTAGCGAGAAGAGGTCAACTCCCACTTCTCTACAGCCTCCTTTCAGGTAGTTATAGCGAGCAATAACGTCTTCCCTGACCTTCTTTTCTCCAGGCTAAACAACCCCAGTTCCTTCAGCCACTCCTCATATGACTTGTTCTCCAGAACCCTCATCAACTTCATTGCCCTTCTCTGGACGCTATTCACCAGCATTTCCCCCCTTCAAAAGTTTGACTTTGAAAACTCATTATAGTTATTTTTATTTTTATTCATTGTTTGAATGGATATTATATATTAACCCATTAATAAAGCATTTCTGGCTCTTGTTTTGCATTAGTTCTGGGGTCTTAAATGTTAAAAGCAAAAGCTACCCACAATTTCAACTGAAGAACAGAGAATCATAAGACAGGAACCGCATGGTCCCTGTAACCAAAGTTAAAAAGCCTTGGTAGTTGTCTCATGCTATTCACAGTTCTGTAGAGAAGCTGCTATATATCGATTAAAAATTATATATATACACACGTATATTTATCTATATATAGGTATACTGGGATATATATATCTATAATAGGTATACTGGGATAGGTATACTGGACAGTGATACCCAAACTAAAGCAAATTTAGCATTTATCATCCACTGGAAGAATTGCATATCTGTGTGTAAAAAGGACCCTTCCAGATGATGGTTACAAAAATGTACTCCTGGAGCATTATTCATCAAGAAGTTATTTTTTATACACTCAGTACATAAAATCTGCAAGCCTTAGATAAAATTGTCAGAATAATTAGGTTCTTTTTACCTCATCAGTGAATGAAATGTAGTGATTCCAAAGTAACATTTCTGGAGAAGGCACCAAAGGGGCTGAAGCTGATTCACAGTAGCTAATAACATGGCACACACCCCACCCAAGCAAGGAAAAGCTAATAATAAAAATAACTTTAATGGGTAATTTCTGTGCTTTAGATGCAGTTTCCTTGAGTTGAATACTAGAAAGAGAGAAGAGATGCTTTTTGATTTGAAAGAGTATTAAAGTCTTGGTCCTGGTTGGGCAGTACTGTCTCTGATTAGTAGGTGAAAAGGAGTATTTAGATGTGATAGACACAATTTATGGCATCCGCCTTGACTTCTGCTGCTACTTTGGCAAATCTCCTCATTTACAAACTGCTTCAGTTGTAAGAGTTTTTAAGTATTAGTTATTCCGGGAATAATTGTAAAAAGAGCCATGGGACCTAACAGCAATATTTTCATGTCTAACTATCAACAAGGGAAAAGAGAGAGGCTCATCAAACTGACAAATATGCATCCACTGTGAATCAAATGCTGGAAAAAAGGTTTGGCATAAATGTTGTGTAGTCTGCTTGCAAGAGAAATAAACAATGGAATACATCAAAATTAATCTGTTTATGCATATGGACAATCTCACAAGTAGAAATGTTTCTATAAGTAGAAGCTTATCTATACATAAATAATTACTTCTATGGAGTAATTACGATGAGAGGTAGGAATAGTGTTGTAAATTCCTCTCTAAACAGAAGGAGCACAGTCAGGATTAATACAGTTCTGTTGCTATAATAACGTGTACAAAGAACGTGCCCTTTCACTCAAATGTAGCCTCAGAGGAGCCTTCTACATGCATTGAACATGATTTCCAAGAGCAGAACTCACTGCTATCTTCAAATTCAGTTGTACAAGTACAGGGTAACCAGCTCTTTTGAACTTCAGGGTCAAATCAGGCATCAAAAAACCCATCCAAAGCTGCTTTCGAGAGGTTAATCTATAGCATCATGTGGAGGTGAATGGATACCAATTTAGCAGCACTTGGACTGAGAAATGGAAGTTCCTTTCACATGACCTCCCCATGTTCGCAGCAGCAATAGAGCTGACAAGTTTTGCTGTGCTGTGTTTTGGCTTTGTGCAACTGCCTGACCTTTTCCTTGGCCAGGCAGGCCTGCTGTGCAGTCAGCACATGAAGCCCTCTGCCTGTCCCAGGCTGGCAGCATTTAATGGGTCACATTAAGCTCTGATCTGTGTCTTAAAGCAATTAGAACAGCTTTGGTTGGAAAAACTCCAGTCTCATTTCATTTAAAAAACTTAGAAACCAGGAGCAGAAAAGAAATAAAAAGAGAAACCATAAAGAGAGTTTTGGATTCTGTTGACTTTGCTAAAAACCTGAAGAAAGCCAAATGCTTCATCCAGCCTTAATAATGAGGCTTAGACTGGCTCTGATAGCAGTCTTTGTTCCACCTATTGCAAAAACTCCATTTATGTTCTATGTAAAATGTCCAATGAAGCATAGAAAACATGTAATTTGTAGAGAGAATGGGAGTTATGCAATTTTTGCTGGCATAAACAATGCAATTACCACTCAGATATAGCCTTTTGCATTCATGAATGGGGTCCGTTATATGCTCTGTCTCTCTTCTTTGCTCATTCTGAGTTGGGGCATGGTAATAAAAGAAAGGCGTCCTCTTTGCCTCAGAGCTTTGGTTTTCAAACGGCAAGTGGATAACAACATTTGACAGCTCATTCTTGTCTTCTGATTAAGGAGCAACCATGTTTTATGGACACTTACTAAGTTGCCAGCCAATTAAACATTTGAATACATTTATATGTATTTAATTGTACTGCCTTTGCAAATAGGGCTTTTCTGGGGTTATCAAACAGATTAGACACTGTAAGGCAGTAGATAAGAAGCACTAAATTATTATTATTGTTATTATTATTACTATTACTGTCATCACTACTAATAGTGGGGATAGTTATGGTAAATGCAGAGTGGAGTGTTTGCAAGGCAACTTTCTGGCAGAGTGTGTGCCCTATATAATCAGTTGTCTGTAAATAAAGAGGTATTAATTGTGTCTAATAATTTTCTCAGTGTTTTTGTTTGTTGAGTTTTGGGGGAGAAGAATTTACACAAAGGTGTACTGACAGGGTTGCTAAGGGCACAGCAGATGACATAATGTATTTAGATTTTTCACAAAGCCTTCTGTAACATTCCACATGACAAGTTCCTGCTTAATCTCCAAGATGAAGAAAGGACTCAGGGCAGGACATAGGCAGAGATAAAGAACAGGTTGAAAAATAGCAAAGCAGTGGCTATAGATAGTTCCTGTGAAAGAAGCTATGTCAAACCAAAGCGTTATTTCAAGTATATAGGGGCTACTGCTTTAAAGTCTGCTGTGCATGTATGTAGTTTAATTTAGAAAGATGATCTACAAACACAAAGAACAACTGCAGTCTATTTGCATTTTCTGAGGACAAAAAAATGAAAGATGATGAATGAAAGCCATACAGACAGCTAAACTTAAAAGGGATTTAGATTTGATTTGTAAATAGGTTGTCACAGAGGGTATTAAATGTAATATTGACAAATACAAAGTAATAAAACTTTAGTGCTGTAAACCCCACTAAATTCTAGCGTAGAATTAATGAGATTAAACTCTCACGGAATTTTAAAAAATGGAAACCAAACCAACAAACCAAACAAAAAAAACCCCACAAACAAAACATAACAAAACAAAACAAAACAAAATAAACCCAGCATTTTTCTGGACTGGATAAACAGAGGAGTATTTCATGTTCCCTTTCTAAGAGCATATATTCAGTCCTTTTTCTCACAGTAATAATTATACTAATACTTGTCATTTCTAAACAGCTTTCATCAAATGAAGTAACCTGCACAAATCCCCCAAGATACTGGCCATTACAGGAATTTATATTTCAGAAGACCACTTATTTCCTGAAAAATAGAAGTGAAATATCAGGAAGTGGTATGGGCACAACATTTTTGGTAGGGGTGGGGATAATTGTTTTGGCTTTGCATGAGTAAGTTTATATCACTTTTGTAATTGTTTCTCCTTTCTCCATTTCTGTTTGACAGTAACATTTGGGATAAACACCACCTCTTCACCAATCACTAACAGGATCAATAGTAGACAGTTTCATTGTACTCCTTCTTTTTTTCCTTTCCTCACTAAACAATCTGTTTTCTTCTTACTTAAAGGGGAAAAAGCTGAGGAAAGCATGAAAGCAGTTTTCTAAAAGACGACCTTGCTGTTGATAATGCCATGTTGCCCTTTGGCCTTCAAAAACCCTGTCATTATGATTCAAAACTTAACCTTCATACTCAGCAAAAAAGCAAATAGATGAATATATTCCCAATTATTTTTTTTTAAAAGCTGGAGTTTTTTTTTTTTTAAAAAAAAAAGCTCATGACACCGTATCACAAATTTGTTCCTTTGGAAACAAGAACACTTTCACATTTATTGTATTAAATTGTGATAAACGTTGTTGACAGAGGGGAGAGGAGGTATTCACAATATTCAACATTAAGCCTCTTAGTTCAGTGCCTAAGCTCTTATTTAGTCAATAGAGAGATGCAGGGTCTTTTTAGGTGTTGTGAATTGCACCGTGAAAGAACCTGCTTTCCTGATTTAGGGATCTACAATAGATGTTTCAAGTTAAACACTGTAAATGCACAACACAGGGCATATGACAGCTGAAGCTTCAATATTTTTATATAATCTGAGGATCTACAGGATTTCTAATGATTGCCAAGTACCACAGTATTCCTGAGGGTTCAGGAGAAAAAATCACAAGCCTGTTCACAATACTGTTTGTATAAATTCTGAGCTCTTTTTAAATTTTTACTTCCTGAAGAGAATAGCTTTTCTGGCTTAGGAAGCCTGACAGCAAAATCTGTCAGAAACAGGAATATAGAGACATACTGTCCTAATCTGGATTGGAGTCACATACTCACTTTAAGATTCTGATAGACTCTGCAGTTAGATGGGTATTAACTAGTAATGTATTTATGCTGTTTAGTTTTTATAATATATTTTCTTCTGTCATACTTAAGTTTTAAATAAAGATATTTGTCCTTTGCAATGGTTAGCTACTCCCGGGAAACTGTTGTCTGCAGAGCCACAGACACCAAACTTTACTCAGGATTGCAAAGGAGTTTACAGTATGCATAAAACAGTCTTGCAAGGACTACAGACTGAAAGCCTAATTTCCAGCAAAAATAACAGTATGCCATAGAACCCCCCCAAAAGGTAACACGAGGAGGCATGGGACCTAAAAAAGATGGTACTGAGGAATCCAAAATAGTGTCAGCATGTTATTAGCTTGTGATCTGTGACGACCTAATTGTCACTGATGGCTTATTCCCAAGGGAGAGAAGTGGTCCACAGATAGAGACATGATCGTAAACTTGGCCCTAGGCCTTTTAACCTCTGTAGACCTGAACTAGCTGTCGTCCTCCCACCTAATAGCATCAGGCAAAAACGTTATCAACAACTCAGGAGTTGAAAGATTTGAAGGATTTTAAGAACTATGCTTTTTTTTTTTTTTTTTTTATAACTTCTCCCAAGGGAAGATTTACGGAAAAAGAACAGCAGAAATCTCTGAACTGCGTTGATATTTTACTATTTATTCAACCCAGAGAGGAATGTACCTAACCAAAAAGGACACAGGCAGAAAGAGTCCGCATTGCCTACGGCTACATCTACATCAGCAATTATTTTGGCTCAATTATATTTGGCTCTCTGTACAGTGGAAGCATTTAGTGTTGAGCTCCCAACGTACATACTGTATCCATTTCAGGAGATCTTCATCAGACCGGTTATATTTCAATCCCATGAACTGAAGAGCACATTAGGTAAGCATATTTCCCGGTTTAATTTTATCATATTTTATTATTTTATTAAATTTTATTATTTTTATATCAATTTTATCATGTTCTATAAGATTGCTCAAATAAGTGAACCAAACTTCATCCTGCAGACAACATCAGTATTTCACTTCAGAAATTAATGCATATTTCAAATGAAAATATTAATGTTAATCTATGTTTCTAAAAGAATACTGCTCATTACAGGCCTTTGGAGCAGTGAAAAATTATTTGTCTCTTCAGGTTCAAAATTATCCCATGTTATTATCACCTTAAAAATTATAAGTTCCTTTTTTTCTTCATTCTGCCTTTCTCATAGAAGAGGTAAAGTATAAAAAAGATTTTAGGCCCCTCAAAACCAGAATTTTTCAAGATTCAGACACAGGTTTTTATTTGTACTTTTAGGTTTTTTACATTTTTTTTTACTTTTTGTCTCATTTTAGGGCAAGATATTATTTTTTGTTGTCACAATTTTTTTTGTTTCTTGTTTCAGTCCCTTTCAGTAGGCAGAGAACTATTTCCTATACAGCTGTGATTAGGAGTTCACTTGTCATTATATTGTGGCACATTAGTATTACAATACTGTGCTGGTTAAGCTCCTTTCCCCAGGCTACTATGTCATTTACATACAGAGGAGACATCAGGCTAAGATTCAGTTGCCTGAACACAGGTGTCTATTTTCGCTGCCTGGATGCCAGCTGGTGCCTCCGAATGATGTTGGCCTCAATCATGTGGAAGGTCCCTTATCAGCTTTGGCCATGCTGATGTGTTGCATACTCTAGGGCACTCACACTGGCATTAGATTGCAAATAGAGATGCCCATGTAGACAGCTAAAAGATGCCTCAGAACCAAAGGGAAGCGTTGTATAAATGGCACACACTTTAATGCATATCCCCAGATTTTTCAGTCTTGCTCAAGAAAGAAGGAAATGAAATTAGAACTGATTCCTCACATACCACTTTGATATACTTTCAGTTTTCCAAAAGTGTCAAAGGTAGAGACAGTGGATTAACTGTTGAAATATTTACCAAGTAAGTTTTATTGCCTCAAATGCAATAACTATTTTAATTTCTGCGGTTGTTTTTCCAGAAAAAATTTGAACATTGCATTATTTTCTTCATTGAGGAAAAATAATCTAAAACAAACAAAACATCAGCAAAGGGTTTATCTATTAAGATCACTAACGTTTTTTTATGACTCCCCCATTCAGAATAGCTACTCTGATATGGGTGGTAACACTGCTAACAGCAGTAACCATGATACTGGGATAGAATATTCACTTTATCCTTTTTCCTGATAGTCCAAAGAGGGGTCCTTTACATGTCTGGAGTGTTTTGATGCATGTAAGAAGAAATAAGAACAAGTTTTAGAACACTTGTCACATGGATTATGATTTGCATATGTCATGGGGAAAACAGTCTTGACTTGGGGAATTTTATTTATTGCAAATTAATAAAAAAAAACACCAAAAAGCAACCACCACCACCACAAAAAAAAAATACAAATGATTAAACTAACAGGTAAAATAACTTTCCTCCTCCCTTTCCCAGGTTCAGCTTCACTCCTGGCACCTCTCTTCCGCCTTCCTGCTCTCCAATCTCTGTGTTATCGAACAGGCTATGCTGTGAGGTGAGGTGACCAGCAATACAGGAGGTTGGGATCAGGGTAAAACAGTTTCTTTCTGCCACTCCTTGCTCTCATTCATTTCTCTTTTCTTTTGCTGCTCCTTTCTTCTTACTTATGCTGCTCTGTTGTGGGACCTCCACTGGGCTGCAGTCCTTCTGGGGCAGTACCTCCTCTGGTGTGGATTACCCATAGGCTACAGGCTCTTTGGTGGTGTTACCTGCTCTGCCGTGGAACATCTCATACTGCTTTGGCCTTTTTGTTCCTTTTTTTCCTCAGGGTTTTGCTCTTTCTTAACTATGCTTTCCACAAGACACCACCAGCTTTGCTGATGGGTTCAGCTGTAATCAGTGGTGGGTCCATTGCAGAACTGACTGGAACCATCAGGAACTGGCTGTGTCCAGCACAGGGCAACTGCTGGCCTCTTCTCACAGAGGCTACCCCTGCAACCTGCCTGCTACCAAGAGCTTGTCATTTATACCAAATACAGGATATCACGAGCTTACAGTGACTTTTGAGAGCAACCCTCCCCCACCAAAATAGAAAATATTTCATTAGAAAGATGCTTTTTCTAAGATCTGAAATACTGATGAAACAAGCTAATGAATTCCTGTAGGATGAGGGCAACCTTAAACAGAGGACGTATTAAATGGAGGCACACATCAGTACAGGACTTAGAAAGGGGATACAAAATATAAGGTTAAAGCTAATGTTTCTGAAGCCTTTAAAGAGCAGCAATGCCAGTTGAAATGAACATGCCATCTGGAGTTCAGCCAGTGTCAATGCGTTTTGTTATCGCAGCATGGTGGATCAAAGCATTGAGTGCTCACACAGTCACACTGAACAAATCACAAGTGAACAGGCAGTCATACAGGGAGACCAACAATGGAGGGATGAAAACAGTTAACCCTTCTGGTCACAAGGACATGAACTACTACTGTTGCAAAGTTGCCAACAAAGAAGAGAGTTTGGATCAACTTTTAAAACAATTTTTTCTCCTGAAGGCACAGACAGGCTGGCTTGATGCTTCTCTGCAATTAAAAGGATTGTTTGTATTCTTTCAGTGTTTCACCTCTTTGTAATCCAGCCTCAGCCATTCCCAAAGCATTGGCTTGCTCTTACCAAAGATAATGAGGAAAAACTTATAAAATTCCATTGCATCAGGACCATGTAATTTACTTTCTCTCAGCTAGCATGCATCTTTCTGTCTTAAAATTTATGTGTACCTTTCCTTCAGGCATGCTATAAATCCCATATGCATGTTTATCTCAGTTTTAAGACATTCTATACTGTATCTAGAACTTCTCCCCCCTGCCCCTCCCCCCCACAAAAAAAAAAGGGGGGGGGGGCACAAAAATAGAAATCCAGGCAGGTAACCTGGTTAACTTGGTCTACCAATCATGCTTTGTGGTTTGATCTATACTGTATTTTCCTCTGTAGTTACCAGGTAGGATTGTTAGGGGTTATGTGTACAAGAGGACATAACTGACATTGCTCAGATTCTAACTAGTCTTTAGATAAAAGAATAGTCACTCAGAGAAAACTCTGTTCTGATCCCTTTGTGAGGATCCTCCTTTTCCCTTAGAATGTGGCAGGTAAAACTAAGCATCAAAGAGTGCATTGCTTCTTGCTAGAAACAATCTAAATTTGGCAATCTAAGGAATAAAAGCCCAGGGTTAAACAATAAACCTTATTGACTGGAGAAACAACACTTAAGCCTTGTTCCTCTCCAAGTTCCCTGGAAAAACATACCACCCACACTTAAAAAGTTGTTTAGAAACTGAAGAATTTACTTCAGGGCACAGAGGACCATCTCTGTTTCTAGATTCAGCTCCAAGAAATTAGTACTGCACTTTCATTTTTGGCTGAATGGGCAAGATTAATCTGACTGAAAGCGGGGTTGGAATACAACTTTTAACTCTCAATGTTTATATTGTAGTTGTCTGTACACCAGTAACTTATGGTCACTAAATTTTTAGTTAATGAAGGCAGTTAACAGTAGTGGTTAAAATTACTTAGTAGGCACTTTTAGGGTGAAATTAATTTCATTCTAAATTAGACATCCCAAAATCAGAGAGATGACTCAAGGTTTAAAGAAATTACCCTCCATTTGTGATAAAGAGGGTCTGCAAAGATATTTTCACTGTAGATTTCTATGTTTAGGTGGGATGAATTACACCTGATCTGCATCTGAATAACTTAGAAGTTGGTAATTATTAACTCACAGATTAACATCTTCAATCCAAAAAAGAAAACAGAATTCTTATAGAATCATGGTTTGTTTGACTGAATGCAGTAAAAGTGAAAACTTTCCTTCTCCCCCCATGTTATATTTGTATTATCTTTTCTTCTGTACCTTAGGAAATTTGGTCTGGAAATTAGATAGTAAAAACACCCCAGTTTTGAATCCTGTCAAGACTTAGTCGTTACTATAGTTGGCTCACTGATCGGTCTTTACCTTTGCCAAAGTTGTAGTTAGTTTAAAAACAAAATAAACAAAACAAAAACAAACCCCAAAGACTACCAAGTGATCAGAGCAAAGGAAGAAAAGTATCAACTTAACCAGTAAAAGGTAATTTGCTTCCTAAAATTAAAAAAAAAAAATAAAAAAATAATTGTTTTATATCTTTTGGGCTGGCAAGACCTCTTGATGGCTGTCTCTTAATCCACTTAATATTATAGCAAATAGCGCATCACAAATGAGTGCAAAGCATTGCATTCTTAGTGTGCACCATATATGGGGAAAGGTATTTCCTTCTATATATATCATTTATAAGTGGGTGCTGTAACTCAACTAAAGCAGTAACTTAAAAACTTAATGAGAGAGGAAATCATTGTACATATATATGTACTTTGAAACGTCTGGGAGAGAAATTGGTTGCTGAAACTGTTAAAGGCTTTAGGAAATGAAGTTTTTTCTTGTCCCTCAGTGTAGTATAGCAATAACAAAATCATTTATTGAGGTTTTAACAGCATATAATAATAATAAAAAAAAAAAAAAAAAGGAAGGTATATATTTGTCAGAATCACAAAATCACAGGTTGGCTGAAGTTGGAAAACATTTTTCCCTAACCAGATCCTCCTCCTCCAAGGCTAAAGCTTTTGTGCTACACTTTCCCACCACTCTTGGGGGCTTGGTATTCCCAAAGGCCATTCTTAATAGTAAAGACTGAGGCAAAAAAGGGACTCAGTACTTTGGTCTTTTCTTTGTATTTCATCACCAGGACCGCTGCCCCTTTCAGCAACAGACCCACATTTTCCCTTGTCTTCCTTTTGCTGTTGATGTATTTGTAGAAGCCCTTCTTATTGCTCTTTGTGTCCCTTACTAGTTTCTAGGTGGTCTTTGGCTTTCCTATTCTCTTTCTTACATTGCTTAGATGGTGTCTCTATATTCTTTCCAGATCAACTGATTTTGTTTCCACTTCTTGTAGGCTTCCTTTTTGTAAGAAGACCAAAGTTTGCTCTCCTCAAGTCCAGGGTTGTGATCCTTCTTTTTGCCTGAATTCTTCCTTTTAGGGTCCTGAACTCCACCATCTCAGATCACTGCAGCCTAAGGGAATCCCATAGGGAATCCCCAAAGGAATCCACTTCCCATAATTAACCATAAGGTACTTACTTTCTATGTGCGTACACTTGGGGTGAACACCCTGCTGCCCTGTTCTATAGTTTTTGAGGTCTTTCTTTTCCACATCACCCTGCACCCTCTGCTACTCCCTGCACCTTTTTATACACTTGTTATTGAAAATATAAACTAATGCATAGAAACAGGGAAGGAAACAATATGTGTATAATGTTCTATTTGTTTTTCCTGATTTCAGTAAACAGGAACAAAAATCACTTGAAACGCAAATGTCGGTAAGAATGCTGTTTATTAACTTAAAATGAAAAAAAATCACCAATATTTTATGAACAGAACGTGGAGATGGACTACAAGATCTGAAAAAGCCTGTGAAGGTAGTTCACCAAAGCATATGTCTGCTTGTAATGCAGTTTTTAGAAAGGCATAAAATTAAACATACCCCCAAAAAATTAGAACATATTGTGACTTCTTTCCTCCTTCAAAAAATCATTCTAAAAACAAATCAGAATTTATTTATACTTATTTTTCTTAGCTTTCATACTAAAGCATATAGACCTTAGTCGCACTGGAAGTCACATTTTGTTACAGGATAGATAGAGTTAACTCAGAAAATAATAATGAATATTACCTTACACGTACAACTGATAACAAATACATTTGTGTTTAAAATTTATACATAGTTAAAAATACAATTTTCTTTTACCATCTGTTAATATCACAGGATTTTATACGACTATTTTTTATAAATCATCATATAAATATTTAACCAGAAGGAACTATGCAGGTATTTTAGGCATATTTCTCAAACCAGATCATGAAAACTGCATAACCTGAAAGTTATACTTGCAAGACTTCTGCAGAATTATAAAAACACAAACCTAGACATGTATTATGGCTTGATAATAGCTGATCAATGTTTGTAAGACACACAGTGAATAATGAAAATATCCAGAACTAGCAATGAAAAATCATGGCAGTGTAAAACTGATGATAAGGTAAACTCAACATGTAAAAAGCTTACTAAAAGAAATACATTTGAAAAGGAAACATTTTTTTTTTTATTAAGTTAATATCTGTTTTCTTCCCAAACCAGTTTATACTGATTGAAGAACAATAACAGTGTCAAATTTAAACTATACTTAATATGAACAGATATGTATATTTTTATGCTTTATATGTGATTTGTTTACTGTCTTATATGTTATGAGCCATATTCCATTAAAAACAAACCATTATTTCTTGAGTCACAGTTATGCTTCTGGGGGTACTTACTCTCTGTTTTTGCAGTTTTACCACTTATTGTGCCTACTAACTCAATTCTGGCAATATATTGTTAATATATTACAGTTAATAAACTAGCCAGTGTTGCCTAAGTGGAAGTCATCCCATTAATTTCAAGATTATTATAGTGTTTTATATTATCCTCAGATCTCAGGCATTATATTATCAACACCCAAATTGCTAGTCTTTCAGTGTATTTTCCCTGGCCAGATCTCCTGTCATTAATGTTACATGGGGGTACGATGCTTATCTATGAATTATAATTCTATATAGAATTGATTATGCTTTCTCTTATCCTATTGTGCAGCGCATGGATGTTTTTAAAGACTGAATGCACAAAGAGTAAGAATCTTCCATTAACATATTTGTAAGAAATATAAAAATAATAAGGAAAAAATAAAGGAATTTAAAAGTTTACATTTTCAAAATTTTGCATAAAAAAAAAAAGAAGTGAGGGAAATTTCATTAGAAATTAAGAAGGAAAGAAAAACCCAACAAATCTGAAAGGAGGCAATGAAGGTATCTGAATGAAATCTGTGTAAAAAGGATCTTGGTTATACTATGGATACTTGTATACTATCTATACGTTTGGTTTCACCTCAAGTGTTTTCTTAGTTTCCACACAAATGAAAGGCAGTTTTTAGACTTGGAAACTTGCCACTTCATATAAAAACAAACAAACAAACAGAAAACTGAAAAGCTATTTTGCTGTGAAATAGAAATATTTCACAATAAATCAAATTCACAAGTACTAGCTAAGCAAAAACTGGTAGTTTTTCACATCAAAAGAGCTGAATTGATTTTGTGGTATCAAAACAAGCTATCTAGACTTCCATACTTCAGCAAAGAAATAAACTACATTTCCACTGCTACAAGCTTGTAGTTTATATTTTTCATGCATGTTCCCTAGGTGAAGTTATAAGAAGGCAATTGTTGAAGGAGGACTTGCGTATATAATAAGTGGTCACAGAAAAAGGAATGACAAGTAGCTAATTTACTCTTCATATATTTACTCATAGGGGTTCTACTTTTACAGGCTTTTCAGCTTTATTTAGTTTACCAACCAAAATTGACTTTGATGGATGAAACAACCTTTATAATCCATGTAGCCACATATTTTACTAGTATCGGTATTTTTTCTATGAATAACCTGCACACCAGCAATCTGACTGTGCACCACCAAAGTCAGTGGGAAACATGCTGTTGACTTCCGTGAAAAAAAATATAATAGGACACTGAAGCTACCTTCCTGTTTCTGAAGCATTTTCTCCCACAGCCTCTTTCCTAGTACCTTTTCTGGCTTAAATCTAAAGATATGTTTATATGAGACAATATAGTGTCATGTAGAGAGAACCAAATTGATGCAGAATAACTGAGGAACAGGTATATTAGCCTGGAAGTGTGCCATACCTCTCATATCAGTGGCAATTCTGGCACCTCTGCCACATTGCTGTGCTGCAAAACATCGGGTAGACATGTTCTCTGAGAGCTAATCCTCTCCACCTACCAAACCCTTTCCTAGTGTTCTCATTCCTATCATCTTTTGTTTTGTTAGTCCCAAACCATATTATCACACTGTTCTGTTAATTCTCAGCAGTCATTGCTGTTACTTGACTCCAACACTGTTGCATTAAACTACTTATGTGTTTTTCATGTGTGGCTCACATGCTTTTCCAGATAATGAATTGAACTGATGAACAAAGGCTACAAGTACTAATTTGTTCCTAGCAACAATTACTGCAATGTCTAGTTTGAAAGCTATACTCCCGCTTAGGGAAAAAAAAATAAAATACACAATTGCTTTCTCAATTGTTTATTTGCTCAGTTTTCTGTACACAGGACAATTGTCCTATGTAAACCAGCGTGAAACAAGTTTTTAAGCTCGTGAGGCTTACTACCAGACTCATATCCATCAAATACAAAAACTTTTTCTTTTTTTTTTTTTTTTTTTTTTTTTGAAACTCAAGGGCTCAGGACTAAATCAAGCAAGGTTTGGGGATCCAGACTGACCCTTGCCAGAGATACTGGGGTACTGACACACAGCCACAGCAAATGAAACTCAGAAGAAAGATGTGGCTACAACATTAACATCAACATCTCTGACAGATTTTGTTCTTCCTTCTGAAGAAACTACACATAAAGGATCTCCTAAACTGTCCCTGCTTTAGAAACCTATAAACTATGTTTATATGTCAATGCGTTCAGATCATGGTAAACTTTATACGTGCTGGAGGCAAGTAGGTACTGCCATTGATTATTTAGGGAACTGTTGTTATGTTGTTATTTCCTTCTAATCTAAACTTTTATCTGAGTTGCATGAAGTTAGTTAGCTTCCCAAAGTTAGGTACGACAAAGCAAGATTTAATTGCTTCCATTTAATATGGAAAGCCAACAGAAACCTTACGCAGTTTACCAAAAGGGAAATGGCAAGTCCTACACCTAGGGAGGATTAATCCCAAAGTATGGCTACATGCTGATGGAAAGAAGATGAAACAAGGCTCTTTTCATTAGTGCCCCGTGACGGGACCAGGAGCAATGGGCAAAAACTGAAACACTGTAGGTTCCTCTTGAAAATCAGGAAACACTTTTTTACTGTGAGGGTGACCAATCAGTGGCACAGGTTGCTCAGGGAGGTTGTGGAGTCTCCATCTTTAGAGATATTCAGAAACTGTCTGGACATGGTCCTGGGCAGCCTGCTCTTAGGTGCCCCTGCTTGAGCAGGGGGCTGGACCAGGTGACCTCCAGAGGTCCTTCCCAACCTCAACTATTCTGTGATTCTGTATGTATTAAAATATCAATTAGGTCCTACCCAGCCCTGCAGACACCTCAAGCTCCTGCCTGTTGGCATTTGTACAACACCTTGAGTCTCAATAATGTCCTATTTAGAGACTTAACACCAGCAGGATTTTAAATCCAAATTCTTCTCTGAATTGGAATGGGCTAGAGCCAATGGAAGTGAGATAGATAGCTTATGTACCATGTAGTTCAGTGGGTATGACACTCACCTAGGAGACAGCAGTACTTTCATAGCTACTCTTTTTTATGGTGTTTAAGCCCCATATTAAGTCCCCAGCTTTCCTGAAACGGTGTTTGGAAGCACTCTTCAGGCATCTATGAAATCCACTGGGAAACCACTGTCAGAAAGGTCCTCCAACATTCGTTATCTTTGGTGGATTTAGACACTCATTTTTTTAAACAATGAACTGACCCAATTTTAGAGTTTCTGACTCCATGATAACTTCATATTAGTTCAAGATTTTTTGCATTTTTGCTGTTGAATTCCTAGGCTCATCCCCCACACGCTAAAGATGATGCTTTTATAGTGTACATTTACCCACCAGTCCTTGCATCATCATTCATCAATGTCCTGAACTACAAAACCATTTTACCTGTATAATAATGATTTGAATTACAGCAAAAGAGGGACAAGGATGAAATAATTCACAAAAACCAAGCATGCTTTGCTGCTCAGTATTTTCCTCATACCTCTTTGACCAGGTTCCTTCCATTAATATTGCAGTTGATGTCTGTGAAATGAATTAATTGACACAGCAAAAATAGGTGCAGGGTTAGGCACTCAGTTTTGGATAATAAGCATAGGTACCACACATCTGGCATTTTTTGTTCTCTTAGGTCCACAGGGAGGTTGGGTAATTCAGTACCAATCCGGCTTTAACAATAATACTCCCCATAGTATACTTAAATAATGTTAAAGGCACAGCACAAACTGACAAAAGCAAAGCAAGTCAAAGTTATGATGGATACTGCCTTTCACTTAGCCTATTGTGCACAGTTACAGGTATTGCAGAACAAATCATTCAGTGACCTGAGAGCCTCCCTGTAATGGCTAAGTATAATGGAACAAGTCAAGCCTGGAGTATTATCCTTCACACTGATTTTCCCCTTGCTTTTGTCAGTTTCTGTCATAATTTGGCTGTTAGCCTGTTAATTTCCTCCATTTACGAAACGCTCCCCATGGAAGTAGCTGCCTGCCATGGGGATATGCAATCTGAGACTCCTTAAAATACGTATTGTGTAATTACATATGGAGGTACCACTAGAGCAGCAATTATTATTTTATATTTAAATCACTATTATATGCTACACCATGTTCTACTATGACTTGCTCTCCTGGATAATCACATTGTAAAGAAATCAGAAATGAGATTTTCCATATGTTTGAAGTTCCCCAGTTAGTAATCATACAGTATCGCTTGTCATAATCAATAATGTTTACCAGAATATAAGTTAATTTTCTGAAATAAATGTCCAGTTACATTGATGAGATTGGCTGTTGACACTGATTGGCAGACAGAATTGAGTCTTTCTGGCAGAATTGAAATGTAATAGTTATTGAAAAATATGAGCAATAAAAAGCTACAGTTCTTATTTAAAATTTAATAATACAAAGAAATCTATATCTAAAACTGTGCTATCTTGTTTAGGTACCAAGGGGCTTTGAATGGAAACAAAACGGAAAAAAGTGTGTTGCTTATTTAGAAGGGGGGGGGGAAAAGACAAAAAAAAACATAATTTTTTTCCCCTGTAATATATACACTTTTTGTTCTATCCATCTGCTATGCCACCAGTTGCACTTAGTGCATATTGTATATGCAGTGCACATGAATATTAAGAAGGAACAGGTAAGAAAATGTATTAAGTGTTGTCAGTTAGTTATGATAGGAGACAATCGGCTAACAGATTTGCAGAGACAGGCGGATCTGCTCAGGAGGATCAACGAGTTTAAGAGGAGCTGGGATGACACATGGTTGCTGTTAGCCTCAGCGGGAGTGACAGCGGAGGGGGAGGAGGGCTGGCTGTGTGCACAGCAGGTAGAGCTTGGGGCAACATGCCCATTGTTTTTCTACAGGAGATGTTGATAGCCAGACTAAAGGAAAAAAAGAGACCACTGCACAAAGGAGTTTTGTAGCCTAATTTCATCCAAATGGCTGTGTAGCACCATGAAAGTGTAAAATAAAAATCAGTAGGGGAAACACTAAAAGCTATTTGCTTGCTATGATCTAAAAGAAAAGATCCTTTGCCAGACTTCATAATTAACAGACCTTTTTCTCTGTGTAGGGCCCTTGCACCTCTTTGCTCCCTGGCTACATGCCCTAACTGAGACCAGACCTACTTAATTTTTATGAGATAATTGAAATAATTTGTTTATTGGGTCCCTTTATGGAATGCCCCGCCTAATTCTTCTGTTTCTTTTTTTGATCTATGTAAAATAGAAGCACTTTCATGACGTGTTGACACTTGTCTGTAGTCCTTGCTTTGCAATAAAAAGCCCATCAGTTAGCACGTCTCCTTCATGATCATGCAGCCCTCTACAACCCTGAGGGAAAAAACAGAAACAAAAACAAAACAAAAAACCCCAAACACTTAAACAACATTGGCAGACTGCTGTAGCATTTTTTCTGATCATTGCTTAGCGACTCCAATAAAGCTTGAGAGATTTTAGCAACCATCTTTTACTGTCGGGAAACAGTATGCTGCTCCAGAGCAAGACTTTAAAAACACAGTTGCTCTCTTCTAGGTGTCCCTGCCCCAGGGATTGCTGTTGCAGTTGTGATAATTTCATTACTATGTAGATGAAGACTTGCAACTTCATTCTCTGCAATGCTGATATCTATTCAGATTCTACGTTGCTGGTCGCAATAACTCAGGTATAGTTCAATCTTTTTTCTAAGGCTTCTAAGTTACAACAGTCAAACGCTATTGCTAATGGAGAGGAACACATACGACTGCGGTAGATAATTCAAGTTTTAGATGCACTGAATTTTGTTGCAGGGAAAAAACTCTCAGTTCAAATGGTTTAAACTAAATTAGAATCAAAGCAGTTTAGTGATTTATTAACGACACGTAATTAACCAGCAATCAGTGAGCTATACATTCAGGATCAATATCAGTAAAACAACAGTTAAACCACAATGCTAGACACTTACAAAATGTTAATAAGCACCTACAAGTTTCTAAACACCCTTCCATTACTAAACCTTAGAAAATTTTAAGACCCCCCTGCAGTTCCCCTGCCCCCCAGCCAGACCTCACCGGCACCCCTTCCCAGGAAAGCAGGTTCCCCACTTGCTCACACCCTGTGGGAGGTGTGTGAGCCCTCCAGCTCTGTGTGAGGAAGCCCCCCACAAGGTCCCCTGCACCCAGCAGTGAGGTGGCCCTGGGTGCTGACCCCATGCTGACACCCCACTGCTGGGTACAGGCTTTTCCCAGCAACCCATCGTGAGGCTGCGCTGCCCTGTCTGGGCTGGAGTCAGGTCCTTAATATGACCATTTTTAGTGTAAACACCCTCCAGAGAGTTTTGTCTATGTTCAGTGTCCATACATACCCTGTGCGCTCACATGCTTATTTATATGTTATCCAGGCTATCTGCCAAAGGTGAGTGTGCAGGCACCCTTGCAAAATGCCCATTGAAGGGTCCCATCTCTCTTGCTATTAGCATTAGAGAAAGTGCACAGCAACTGGACTTCACCTGTTTTAGGCATCTCAGTTGTATTTGCTACAATGAATGTTGACCAATGTGCCTAATCATAAACCAGGGCTGCCACTCTCGGTAAATTCAGCTGGAAAGGTGCCTGCTTATTTCAGGATTAAAATTGATTCATGAACAGTAAACTGACATTTTGACTCTAGAAAGTCTGATTTACACAGCTGGTGGTCCACTATAATTCTAACGTCTCCGTTTTATAGGAAAGCCAATTTGAAACTGTTATGCAGTATTTTCTTTACAGCTGAAGAACCAAGATTTTAATCCTGGCTGTGTCTCTGATTCAGAGCTTCTAACTTTTGACTTTACTGGCAAAGTCTACTGAAAATGGAGAGTCTCCTCTATAGAAAAACACACTGTTGCGGAATTAACGTCACTGTCAGTCAAAGCAGTGCAAAGACAGTGAGTGCTATGAAGAAATGTGCAACCTTCTCTCTTATACCTGTTCATATCAATTTTGCCCAGGAATTTGTTGTTTCTCAGGAATATTGCAGAAAGTTTACTCTTTATCTACAGAACTCCACAAAAACTTTCTTATATAAACAGTAACCGTAAAGCTGATTAACATATCATTTAGCAACATCTCCACAATTTCCCAATCAAACCCTTAGTTTTCAAATCCTCTTTAATTTGGCAGCTGAACATCAAATCCCTATGCAGGACACATCAAAAGATCTTTGAACCCAATAAGAGTCATTAATAACTTCTGGAACAGGCTAAGGCCCTTGGAGTGTAAACAGCTGATTTGGCATCTACTCTCAAAATAAAATAAAATAAATAAAAAAAAGACTAATGTCTTAAGATTCTTGTTCTTAATTGTTATGCTGCTTGAAGTCTGTGACAATACAACATTCTGGTTAAAATGTAGAGTAAAAAAGTTTGGGTTTTATTTTAATTTTGTTACGCCAACTAAGCATAAATTCATACCATTGATATAAAAGAAAAAACATTTGTGGTCTTTTCAAGAGGACATTTGTTTAGAGTTGATATTCAGCAGAGCATGTTCTTTTACCTATATGATTAACTGAAAATTAACCTATTCTTTTAAGATAAAGACTTCCTTTAGTATGTAGAAATAAGAAATAGTTTAGGCATAAGTGTCAGTATTTGTTAAATCAGGATCATATAGACTAGCTCTTTAAATGTGTTCTGCTAAACTATCTTCATGATTAGGTCAGTGAGATAAAATGGTTGTTTAGTAATGGTTGTCATTGTCATTGCTGGAAATGATTACGCTTAAAAATTTTGAAAAGTTAATTTTGAACCTGTTATGCAAAAACACACAATGTAAAGCTTAAAATCAAAACTGCACAGGATTAATGGTGCTTTAACATTAAAGTTGTCTGTTTATAATATATCAGAGATAATATTGCTTTCTTTGGAATTCAGATGTCCCTCTCAAAGACCAATAATATTAAATAATGCATTTGCACAATTTTTTCTCTTCTTAACATCAGTTGTTTCAGTAACACTAGTATATGTCCTTCTGTGTATACCACATCTTTAATAATCTTCCTTTTTCTTGCCCCAAACCAGTGTTTGCAATGCAAATGATTCCTGTATAAAATTAACCCCTGTACATGCACTGGTGCTTCATGTTCTCAAAGACATTTTGTCATTTCTCATATTGTCATTTACAGACAAGTTCAGTCATCTGAATATATCCTATCATATTCTTTCTAGTGCCAGTCTTTCTTAAAGAAAAACAGGTATGAGGTTGCCTACAGTAACCAGCTGTAGCTGGTCATCTTAGGAGCAGCAGAACCTCTGACCCTTATTTCAAAATTAATATTTTTCTTCATTAAAAAAAAAAATGCCAAGGGCCACAATCCACAGAAAATCCAGTAGAGACTGCCGTAGTTGTAACACTGACCTGATGTTATTCCCCAAAGAATGTTAAGAACTTTTTCAGTTCAAAACACAAAGCTGGGGAAAGACTTAAGGAAAGACTGTAGTACCATTATTAAAACAGAAATAAAAATTTTATGTATGTTATATATATAGCATTTTTGTAATAACTGCTTCAGAATCTCCCATTTTGAGCTGGCAGAAAAGAGCCTATTGATAAATGATTTCATAACTAATTAAATTGGATTAGGATAGAGTACAGAAGTGACAGAGAGATCATAAAAGAGTAAGGTCTACTAGTTCATCCTACTCCTGGTACAATATTATTTCAAAATATGTTATTCAGTCTTCTTTTAAATGATTTAAGCAGTAAGAGCTGCCCTATTACACATTTGGCATAACTTTGTAACTGAGCAGTTTTCAGAAAATCCAGTTTTATTCCTTTTCCTCAATGCTCTTCGCACCACTCTAAAAATGCCTCCTTTCTGCTACTCTTTGAAGCAGTATTTTGCATACTGTTATCCTATCTTTAATGAACAGTTCAATCTATTACTTTCTGATCCTCCTGGTTGTTCTCAATATTTACAGTTCCATGACTGTCAGTTCTCTGGCTTTATGTCTCCAAAGTCTCTGTTCAGATATTCAACATCTAAATACCAGTAATAGCCTTTTTCTTCCTCACCATATTATACCACATTTTCTATTAAATAAATCCTTCCTTTCATCGTTATTGTCAGTTGTAGGCCTTGCTGGCTGCCTTTGGTGTTTGTGGTTTGAATCATTATACTTGAAAGGCAAAAAGTTTTTCTGCAATGTACACTCATAAGGTCTTCTAGGGCCTTCTCGCTATTTTTGCTGCTCATTTGGAAGAAGAGAAAAGGAGCTGTTGGGCGTATCTTTGGGACTGCGAATAAACAAGGAATTAAAATAATCTGAACCATAGTATGGATGCTCTTTAATCACAAATTTGCAGTTAACCTACAAGCTTTCCTAGGCCTTTGATGTATATATATGCATGTGTGTGTGTATGTGTATGTATATATACATATTCAGGAGCTCAGCTGGATTAGGAAAGTACTGGGAAATTGGACGGGCCTACCTGCTAAGTGTTATGCCTTTTGGATAATTAAAAAAACCCCAATTTTTATTAATCAACTAAATCAAAACCAGAATAAAACAGAAAACAAACTCAAGATCTTAATTTAGAAACAAAGAATAAAAGTCATTAGAGGACAGACAAAAAGAAACAAAACAGAGATGGAAGGACCTCTTTTTTACTCTATAGCTCATTAATTCACTTATTCTCCTGGGAGGACAGAATGACAAACCTCCTTTTTATCTAATCTGAAACACAGAGCGGACTGAAGCTTAACTTCTCTTTTAAACAGGGTCTTTTGATTTACATTACTGTATGTTCTGAAAAGTAGAACGTAGATGCTATATGCTTCTTCCCAGTCTGTGAAGGTGCTTAATCACCAGGTTATTGAATCATTGTCTTTTTCACTCACTCACATCTAAAATGTGTGTCAGGTGACTTTAGCAAGAGCAAACTAAACAGTCCCAGAGGAAAGTAATTGCAGAATGATCTAAGTTTATGTGTGACTCGCACCTGAAAAATTTGAATGTTTTGTTCTTGAACTATTAACATTTTTTGATATTTCAAGATTTTGTTTGTCTCTTTCTCCCCCCCCCTTCTCTTTTCTTTTCTTTTTGCATCTGAATTGGTGCTAAAAATTAGTGAATTGTTCTGGCTTTTTTTTTGTATCTACATTGCAAGCTGGATAGGTTTCATTCTCCAGTAAATTTTTCACTAAGTTTAGCAGACAAAGTCTCAAGGGTGGGTAAGAAGACCAATCAAGCACAGCCAGCAGAACTTCAGGTCAGATACTAAGATTTTGTTCCCTTTGATGACAATAAGACAACCCTTACATAAGTATCAAGACAGTTCAGGGTATCAGCACAATCAACTCCTCATACCTGTTTACGAAGAAAAGTGGGGCTTTCACAGCTGCGTGAGGTTTGTTACAGTCTGACATGCCCAGTGTAGCAGTAACCTCATCTATGTAACCAGTTATGGCCAACTTTGATTATTCTCCACCAGGTTAAATTATGTGATCTTGACCAGAATGAATAGCTTGCTATTTTCTTTAAATTGATAACACATCAATGGATATTTTCTTAAATTATCTGCTCATCATGTGATCACCTATTCTCATATAAGATGGACATCTTTGAATCATATTTTCTTAAGAAATCTGTTATTCTGTGGATGACCAGTCATTCTGTGGATGACCTGTCAGGGTATGTTTTTCTTCAGATGCAGATTAATGTTCCTTTAATAAATGATATCTTAATGATGTTTTTCCAAGTGTTATTCAAGACAGTCTTAATACATTCTTGGTCCCACATACATTCTTACCTCAGACTTTTCAGTGTCTTTGTCAAGTTTCATAACAATAATAAAGCATTATAAATATTTATAATACCTTTGTAACTATTTGTCATTAACACATTAGCACCTATGTAACTATAATGTTAAAGTTAGTTATGTTTTGGTTACTGACATTTGTTTCATTCCCTTCAGCTTATAACACCCTTTCCATTCATCTACACACCACCTAAACACCACCCTTCACTGATTCCGAATGTGTCCTACTTTGTTTTGGTCTCATACACTTTCCTTTCATTTGCAAATGATACAGTTTAGTTTTCATGACTCGTTCTGTTTCCTCCTCACTTTGTTATTGCCCTTACTCCAGTGGGAGTCTCAATGATTTGAGTCAGCACCAAAGCTTAGCATAATGTTATTTGCAGTCTTCTAGTCCTCTTCATGGTATGTAAGAATAAGGTGGTTCCTTTAACCCATGGCCCCACACAGCATGCTCTTTCTCCCTTGTCTCCTCTTTCTCTCCTTGTTTTCTCTGCTTGCTGATAATTCTTTCATAAGAAACTGAGATCAGAATGTTTTTCTATCATCGTGATAGCACATTGAGTTTTATGTAGTTTTCTTTTTAATTTCACATTTAAACAAGTGATAAAAATGAGCAATAAAAAAAACCCTTGATCATTCGAAATGTGGCCTACCTTTTTTTAGTGCAGATTTCCCCCATCATTATGTGTATTATTGCTTGTATAACTTATGTAACGATTCTTTTCAGTAGAACTGTAGGTGTGATTCTTTTCTTGAACAGGTTACATATTTTGCAGTTCTGGTGACAGCTAAACATTCTTTTTTGTAGTAAGGTATCTCCCTGAAAAACTTAAAATTATAGGTAAAAAAACCAAGCACACTTATGGCTAATCTTAGATTAAAAATTCTAGATACAAATTTAGTATCTGATGAGTATTATGAGCAGAAGCAAAATGAATAGGTGCAATGGCCTTTCATATCTTGAAACAGGTAAACCTGGCAAGTTGAAGAGAGTATGCATGGGTTCTGACAGATCTCTTAGTATGAAATAAACCGTTCTCAAAATGTATTTCAAGTGTGCATAGGGTAGCACACCAATAATAAAAAAGGGTTGTGATTGTTAAAATGGAGAAAAGAAGATCAAAATTCTCTGTTTAGATATTCAGGTACTTACATACTTCTTAACGTAATTTCTGAAACCTAAAAGTGTTGTATACAAACAAGATCTGTGTGTGATGCCAGAAATTAATTTTTTCTCACTTCAAAGATTACATGCAGTTGTACTACATAGATGGGGCAGCTTAACTAAAGACATACATTAAATTAGAGAATAAATAGGACCTGCACATGAGTTAATCCCAAATGAAACCTAAAGCACTACTATGGGAGCCATGGATAAAACACAGAAATAGTAGGTCATGAATGCTGTCCCAGTGGATAAGTGAGACTCCATGCACCCTGAATAAGAGTTTTTAAATAGTCTCTGATTTGCATAATCTTAAACTTTTTTTGAGGAACCCTATAAGAACCCTATACAGTATCATGCAATATAAGAAAAGAGAAATTTCATGCGCATGATGAAAATAATCCAAACCACCCTTGTAACGTAGTGGTGTTTCTGTGGTCTGTGTCTAGCCAAAAGTTCAAGGAACAAATGTGTCTTGCTCTGGTAACTGGTTCTGGGATGAAATTCTTTATTATAGACCATCAAGATCACACCAGTTACCCAGTACTGTGCAATCCAGAGCCAAGAAAGCTTATATTCTGAAATTAGTGTGGGTAATTAAATAGTCTAGATTGGACAGATGGCCAGATTTAATATGGGTGTTAAAGCTATGGCACATATGGAGCAGCCATTTGTCCAAGATGGCTGGTTTGTGTATCTCCTGGCCTTATGCAGGATGTAACAAGAGGAAATGAACAAGAGGAAATGGCTTCAAGTTGCATCAAGGGAAGTTTAGATTGGATATTAGGAAAAATTTCTTTACTGAAAGGTCATCAGGCATTGGAACGCATTACCCAAGGCAGTGGTGGAGTGCCCATCCCTGGAGGTACTTAAGGGTCGTGTAGAGATAGAGCTTAGGGACATGGTTTAGTGGTGGGCTTATCAGTGTTAAGTTCGTGATTGGATCTTACAGGTCTTTTCCAGTCTAGGAGATTCTGTGATTCTGTAAACACATAAACATTGATCTCAGCTAAGGACACTATGTTACAACTAGGAAGACTTCTTCAACTTAAGTAGGTACCCATATCGGTTTAGCAGCATATTTCTGGAAAACTTCTTCAGCTGAGTTTCCAAATTCCAAATGCATTGTAAGTGTGTAGCTGCTTTGTCAAATGCCTGTCCCAATGTTCTTAGCTGTTAGCTAAAAAGTGCCAGGCATACAAAAGAAAAAAAATGTTGTATGTGGAGAATTGCTAAGATTTTAACACCAAGGAGACTGTTAGAATTAGTTAATGTGATTTATTTCATGTAATACAGACCAGAGAAACACATTTAGTGACTGTGTTGTTAACTTCTCTTTGAGGTCTTTTTTTTTTTTTTTATAGTTTAATTTTGAAACAAAGCAATAGAGAAGTCATTGCTTTCCTGAGGAAGATGTTCCGTTAAGATCTCTCTGAAATGACCTTTATATCTAGTCTAATTTACCTAGCTTTGCCTTCAAACCACTGCACCTCATTATGCCTAATGCCACAAAGTTTCTCAATTAGGCATTTGCAGATTGTGATGCAGTCATGTCCTTGAAGAAATTCAATACATGGAGCTTTTGCCGTTTCTCTGCATGAGGCATTTTCCCCAGCCTTCCCAATTCCAGTAATTATTTTCAAACCCTTCTAAATTGCCAACATCTTTTCTAAAGTCCAAGCACCAGAACTTGTCATAGCAGTCAACTAATAGCTTCATTAATAACATATAGCAGTGCAGAAATAACCCTACTTTTCTCCTTGCATAGTCAGTGACGGAGTTTGATTTCTGAAACACATCTAGGTAATCAAATTCTATTGGTTATCTTCAAGAGCAGTACTGACTCAAGTTTTCTCACGTGCAAAGTCAAAAAGGAGGTTTTGACACCTATAAGGATGAAAGAGGGAGGTACAAAGGGACAGGCCAAACTGAAAATGAAGATTAGAGTGAAAACCTTCTTGTTAGCTGTAGACAGTGACAGCAGGGAAGGCAGGGTTGTAGGTGCAAATGCCACGAACTGTAAAGGTCATCTCTCAAACTTGGCAGCTGTACCTTCAACCATAATTCTTCCTCGATTCTTCCTTGCAGCAGCGGGGGAAACCAACCTCACTTTCTAGTGCACAGGCAAAGGAGAGAGAAGACCTCTGCCGTTTTTTGAAGTCTGTGGAGACTGCAACTTGGATAACTATCTAGTTGTTGGATCAGCTCAAAGCCTTCTAGTGCGATCTGATGCTTATTCTGAAACAATCTTTCACCCCTTCATGTTAAAAAATAAAGTGTTAAAATGTACTTCATTCTACTAAACCATACATCTTACCTTATTGTGTTTAGCTGAATTACTTCTTTATTTATTTATTGCCACTTTACCAATTCTTGTATTTTCATTAGTTTTATTCACTGTTCATCTATATTTTCTTCTAAAATAAAAATATAGACAGTGAACAACCTTGGGCTGAGATAAATTCATGTATGAAATCACAGGAACATCCATCCACAGTGACTAGTAATTTCTCATTGACAGTTTCTTATCACAACCTAGTACTAGAGACAATTACATGTACATTAAATATAGATATATTCCTTTTATAATAGATCTTTTTTAAAACTGGAAAGTCATGTGATGTGAAGCAAAGTACCCTACAGAAGCTTGAATATTTTATTCAGCAAATTGACCTTTATCAACCGAGCTTGTAATCTCATAAAAAAAAACTAAACAGTTTGTATAACAAGCCTTATTTCCCATTAAACCTCATTGGCTGACATGAATTTTGAATGTTACTGACTCTTAATTATCTACTGATTGCATCCGAGTCAGCTTTTTGATAACTTTCTGAGACTGATATCAACTTAGAAGTCATTTAATTTCCCCTTGTATAACCTTTTAAAACATCAGTACAGCATTTCAGCTGTTTTCAAACACTTTGTGACTTTTCCATTGTTCCTGTTTGAAAACAGCTATTTTAAACAGCTCACATACATTTCTTAATAACTCCTTGAGTCTTCTTAGATTTGAGTATTCTGGTGTTGTGTTTTCATAAATGCTTAACTTTATTACATTTTTAATACTCTTTAATAAATATAATTATCAATATAAAATCTGATACCTATCCTTTTGTTTTGTTCTGAGGGTTTTTTTGCTGTTGTTGTTTTCCTGCTGATGCAGAACATAAATATTTATTAAACACTTCTGCCTCTTCTGCATCATGATACATAATTTTGGCATGTCTGTTTAGTATCAGTCGTAACACTATCAGTAAAAGTCAGTAGATGTGGTTCTGATGTATATACATCAGAAGTACATACATTTCATACCTATTTCTTTTAGCCATATTTCTTCACTGATATTTGTCTACCTTATCAACTGCCTGAATTCCTCAGCTATCATATGTTACATATTAATACCTCATTTAAAAAAATAAATTAAAAAAACTTTGTTCTTTAAAAATACAACACAAACACGCAACAAGCTCTCCTTTTAGTTCAGATATTTTTAGTAAAACAAATATTTGTGAGGAGAAAATATATGTTTGGGGCACCTGGCAAAACATCTTAAAGATGTTTCAATCATACATATATATGTGTGGGTGTATACGGTGTAACTGTGCATGTATGAATATGCGGATCTCTCATTTTTCCTCATCTATAACTTCTCCTTCAGTTTTTGGATACTGCGTTTAAAAAATCCACCAGTGTTACACAGTACTTCTTAATATGCATTCTTTTTGCATAAGCACAGGAATTATTTATTGTTCATTTAACCCCTCTTCCTAAAAGTCCAAGCATTGTAGAATTTTTTTTTATGATCTAATAACCTAGAAGAAATAAATTATATGAAAATAGTAAAAAATAAGCGTTTACAATAGATGTAGACTGTTCATGTAAAGAAAAAATATACAAATATGTAGGAGGGAATAATATACAGCAAAACTGGTAAAATTCATTTGGGACAGGCTGTGGTTTGAACATTTTTGATTTCTAAGTTAAATTGTTTTTATTAAATATCAGCAGTCTCACTTAATAAAGAAGATAGGAACAAGTAAAAGAAACACTAGTGACATAAGAATGTAGGGTCCCTGAACTCAATACTATTTGCAGGTGAATTGTCTCAGTCTACCTGAATTGCCTATATCACTGGGAAATAGTTTTAGAAATGAAACGAGAGCTCAGCCTTTGCTGAGGTGATGATAAAGCAGACTTGTAAATGTGCAATTTGGCTACTGCCTGTGTTATTCTTTGCTATTTTTTCCTGACTGAATGTGAGAGTCTTTCATATGGGTGAGAAGGAAAATGGGAAGGGTGGAAAAAAAAGTATCTGTTTTTGCAATGTGTGTACACGTCGCTGTTCAAAAGCTGCATTGATGCATTCACAGAATACACAATTTTGTCTTATAGTGTAATATGACACAAAAATAACTTTACATTAAAAATTCTTACCTAATTTTCCTCTAATTCAGCATTAAGATTCAAATTTGTATTTCCACGATTAATTTCTACAATCCTTGTGGTGCTTACAATTCATCGTATCTGGTCAGAATAGTAAAGCAAAACAACTAAGGGGAAAATGATGCAGCACATTTAAAAGATCTATTTTTAATTTTAAAAATAACTCTAGAATATTAAAAACTGTAAATAACTGTGTTTTCACAACCATTCAAGTAGCTTAATTTAGGCAAAATTAAGGCATGTTTGCAGTACAAAAATACCCTTCTACAACACAGTGCATCAGCAACAGTTCACTCCAAATGTTGTAGATAATTAATCTAATTTTCCCTCTGCTTCATTTTGTGTTCTATTAGTTTTCTTATTCAAACTTTCAAGTCACAAATCTAATTTAAAACCTCTTAACTGGTCTAATGTGGTAATGTGTTCCATCTGCGTGCAGTGTCTAGCAGTGAGTGATAGGGACAGAATACTAATTTGCCTCCTAGTGTGCACAATGCTCAATAAATAAATAATATATTACCTGTACTCACCATTACTTGACTACAGAAAGTGTCAAAAGCAACAGAAAATATGGATGCAAGTTTAAAGCATGTAACGGAGAATGAACGGAAGGAAGGATAGGTAGGGGAGACAGAAGAAAAGAGGGAGGCAGAGAGAGATGAACAATACAGTCTGTCACAGAATGGCAATTATTCTGTTAACATGGCTAACTATTTATAGCTGCACAAGTAATATATATTATACTACATACTGAATAATGATTAAATATTAAATATTTATTTCTAACAGTTTTGCCTTCTGTGTGTTCTTTTATTTCTCTATAGAGAAATATAGAATTTCTTTATATTGTTTTAGCATCTTTTTAGTTATTCACTTTCAGAAATCTCCTTGTCTTTTTTTTTTTTTTTTCTTCAGCACATTGATTTTCTTCTGTTGTTTGGCTTTGCTTCCTTACTGTGTGTAGAGGGGGTTGCTTTATTTTAGGAACTTTAGCTTTCATACATCAGAAAACTCCAGTTAAATAATTGTAAAGTTGCTGATTTTCACTCTGATCTTCTGTACAGTTATCTTAGCTTGTGGAAACCCCACTGTGGTCAGCGAAGTCACACTGGTGCAAAACTGGCAACCTGGAGATTAAATTCAGAGTGCTGTTATTACAGAGAAGTATGCAGGTAAATGTGTATGTATAACAGAAAAAGAGCGTATGTGCTGGCTATATATGGTAAAATAAAAGTCTGAGAATAAAGTAAAGGATGGAAAGATAAAGAAGGGGAAGAAAAAGAAAAAAAAGAAATCCCATGAAACTGGCAGTGTCCGGAATTATTAAAATATTATTTTGTAGAAAATGTCATTACAGTTTTGTTTAAATTTAATGCAATTTACCAGACCATAAAGAACTCTTTAGAATAAATGGCTGGTTTCCAGGCACAGCTACTGTGCTTCTGATTACAATACATTCTGACATTTATGACAGTTTTATAATTCTTGTATTCTGTACCTAGCTGTGCTCTGAAGTATCTCTACTTTGCTGAAGGCTTTCTCCTGGGAAATGGCACTGAATTTTTGTGGACTGAAAGGACAGTAAAACTGTCTGACAGAAAAACACTATTATTATAGAATGCAAGCCTGCTGCTAATTTGTCTATAACTGCTGAAACTGAGGATTCTTTCTAGAAATACAAACACTTGTGTAAATTTATTGTCACAAAAAAAATGGCATCAACTTCCATAAATATTCTTATACAAGTAGATCTATCAATATGAGTAAGGATTTGTCAGATCAATGTCTAGACCTTTAAGTAAAATAGTACCATTGCAAGAGTAACCCTATTAACGGTTTAGGAAGAATAAGATTCACAAGGAAGAGTGGAAAAAATGTCAGACCGAAGTATAAGCAAAAGCACAGGTAAGAATGAATAGGAAGACAGGAAAGAAATCTTAATATACAGACTTCGACCTTTATGTAAGGCAGTACTCAAAACAGCATTTAATTGCCTTCAAATGTTTCACAAAATTTTTATAACAAAAACATTATAGACACAATTCACAGGATGATTACTGTTTTCTCTTTAGAGAAAGAACAGGTTGAAACATTTCTGTAACAATTTGGCTAATGCCTGTTTAATGTTTTCGATAAGAACATTAGAAAAAGTCATGAAAATTGGCATAGTAATAATCAAAAGCATTTTTTTTCTTTAAAAGGATGCTTGCTATTGAAAATTCTTGACCAGCTTTAAGAAAAATATTTTGTATATTTGTTTGCTTTTGCCTATATGCACTTAGAGAGATTTGCAAGCAGACAGCTGAAGTTCTGGCTTAACTGTAAAACTTGAATCAAATATACTGTCCATTGAGCAGCCAGATAGCAAGAGGATGACAAGACTGGAAAAGATTCAAGTGGGCTTAGAGGCGGTGCAGAGTACACTGTTTGCAGACAGAAAGTGCGTGCTTGCCAATATTTAGGGTATAGACCAAAAACTCCGTTCATTCCCTGTAACATTATAGCCTTGTCACCCTCTCCCTTCAATGTGAGGGAGGAAAGCCTTAACACCAATGACAAATCTACTCCCTCTTCTGCTCTGCTATCTGTGTTTACTGCAGAGGGTTATTAAAGAGGTACTCCTGGCACCCCTTTGTCCCTGAACTGCCATGCTAATCAAACTGTAGATTGTCCTGAAAAAGGTTTGTTTCTAGACTGCTGCTCCATTTCAGAGTGCTGGCTGGGAGAGATAATGCAATCATCTGTAGTGCTGCAGAAAAACACGTTTAAATTGTAATCACATGAGAACCCCTAAATTAAATGAGGTCAGTCTGGTCTGTACACAGATGGAAGGAAGACCTCCGTGGACCTCTAAAGTATTTAAGGAGATATTATTAGTGAGTGATAGAGTAGGTGACATTTTTTCTCTGTATTAGTACTGCCCAGGTATCATGCTAGATGGAACCCTATTGCTAGAGATGTCATCTTTCAGATAAAATGTAAAAACAAGGTACTGAACATAACTGGCTATTAAAAATTGTATGGTATTTCTCATAATGTTCTCTTGGCCAAATCTGAAGTAGGTAATTACATTATGCTTGCCTTAATTAACCCTGAAGTCTGTGAAATGCATGTTCTTCCTTCTCATCCTAACAGCTCTGTAATGCAGCTTTTCTCCATACTCAATGTTCATAGACTGCTGGGTTGTTTTTTGTTTTTTTTTTTTCAAAAAAAAAAGAAAAGAAATAGCTGCTATATACAATGACTAAGAACATATATATTTGATAAAGAATTATAATAACTAGACAGAGATTTTAATCTTCACCTACGGCTGTGACATTTCAATATATGTAGTTGAAGAGTGATATGCAATACCGGAGTGATTCATTAAAAAAGAAAATTAAGATTGGTTAAAAAAAGTGTAGGCCTTACTGTGGAATCAGTAAAAAGATCCAAATGGTCAATTGTTTACTAGCAATCACTTTTAGAGTAGCTCACAACTAAGGGGTATCAGCCTTGTTATGGAGGAAAAAAATATAAATAACAACAGAGCTTTCTGTTTAAATTTTTACTGTTATTCAGCAAACAAGACACTTTTCAAATGCAGTATGAAATAATTATTCTAGAAAATCTGAAGTGGAGCTGTAATATTTAAACATTGCAATATAAAACATGGAGAAGTAAAGGCAATAGAAAATGTCAGGCAACTTCAGAAAGAAACTAATACTAAAACCCTCATAAATACCAACATACCTTGCTAGTACCATACAGGTGAAGAGAAAGACATGTCTACCTATAGTCCAGAAGGAGTTGGTTTGAAGCTGGGATTAACAATTCAGATGTTGCTGTCCAATTTAAATTGATTCCAAAGTGGATATTTTTTGTTTCCAAAGGGACACAGTCAGGCTCCTTGTGGCCTGTCTGAACCTTATAATGTTACTAGCTTGTTAAACCAAAGCAAAAAAAAGAAAACGAAGAGTTGTAGCTGGTGGAGAAAAAAAGAGTCATTGACATTACACCAGAATATTTAGCATCAAAAATGTTCTTGGATGGTTTACAGCACAAATGTTAAAACCTGCTCATAACAATATAAAAGAAAGGATGGGACAGTACACCAGGCTTTGATCTTACCAGGATTTTTGTCCATTGTTAATTAAGCATGCACAACTTTTGGCATTCAAGAGGAATCCTGTGTGTTTATCTATTAAGTATGGGTGTCTCACTCAATTGTATCTACTAGACACAGAGATCATAAAGGAAAACATGTTCTTTTATTCATTTTTTGTGCACACCCATACATAACTTTTACGGCCAGCATCCATTTGGAGTATATTAATGCAAATTGAAGAATCAAATTATAGGCATTAACCACATTTCAGAAGTTTAAGGAACTCACCCACAGATTCTTAATTAAACTATTTATCAACATGGCTTGGGCCATTCAGTCAACTTTCTTCTCCTGTATAAAGCCATGAACACTTCATAAACCTCAACTAAAAAATCAAGCAGAGCAGGCTCAATTCACCCTTTTGGGTTTGAAATTAAAACACCAGCTATGAATGTCAAGGAGTATTTCTCAGCGCTTCTGTTATAACATTCTTGGCAGTTCCCTTTGGAGTACTGCAAGACAGATTATCCACTTTAGGAAAGCAAGAGGAAAGAAACAGAAACAAATGAACAAAGAAGCAGAAGGAAATGGAGAAAACTTGCATCGAAACACAGTTGCTGAGGCAGCACTGAGGCACTCAGAGAAGTGTCTCTGCATGAAGGAACATTTCAGGTGAGCTTAGTGAAGAATTTCCACGTGAGCATCTGTGCTTGTCAGGCATCTTTTTTGACCTGCTACCCAGTTTCTGTCTTACCAGCTGATAAAGCACCTGTAAAATTTAATGGCTGAATCATTCTCAATTTTTCTTCTGTCTCCACTGCGGAATTCCACTGCCACTTATTCCTTGCAATGTGGAGCTAACGCTCCCACATTGCAAAATGGACACAAGTGAGCGACTTGCTTGACTCACTTGTGCAGCTGAAATGTCATCTGCTGTTTGGCTATGCATGTCTCTGCTGCCTTAACAATGTATAATCATCAGACCCCATTAATAAAAACACTTTTCAGAATTCACCCTAATATTTTGCATGGAGCTTTTGTCACGTCCATTTCTATTTGATGCTAATGATACAGCACTTTCATCATATTTGAGAAATTTTTGAGAAAATAAAAATGTAAGAGGAGTGTTTCACAACTTTAGTATGCTTGCATATAGATTATACTTCCATAGGAAATCCCTGTGGGATCAAAGCTCTGAGGAGCTTGAAGACAGAAAGAGGAGGAATTTTTCTGAAGTCTACTTAAGTAAATACTGTTTTCCTAGGGAGAAAGAGAGGCATTTATAGTAAAGATCAAGGGGATTGAACCACTTGGGGATTAAATTACTGTACCTATTGATTATGGAAAAAAAAACACCCAAACCCACCTGGAAAAGAACTAAAGAACCACAAACGCATATCAGTTGGAGTATTAATAACACCAATCTGATCTTGTAATACTAGTTAAAAGGTAGCTCAAATATTCATGTAGATTTAATTTCAGTGGTGTACGTGGGAGCACAAATAACCCTCAGCAAGAGATACAATCACTTCGTAATCCTAGTTCTCTGAAAATTACATCTTAAAATATTTTAAAATAAACACCCAATGTCAAGATCAGTGCTATGCAAAATTAAAGCACTATCAAAGGCAGACTGTCTTTGTTTTCAGAGAACACATAAAAGCCAGCTTGTGACAACTTTTGGTTGTTAAAAGCCCCATGATACTTTTGTAAGATGCAGAGTGTTAATTTTCAATTGTCTGTCCAAATCTAGCACGGGTACTTACTTTCCTTCTATCTAAAAAATCACAATTGTCCTTTTAATTGAGTACGGTATAATTATCTTCTTCCCCTAAAAATCAAGATAAGGGAGCAGCAGCTACCAGATTCTTATGACTGTGATTGCATTTCACTTGCAGCCAGTTTGTATTTTAAACTCAAATAGTCCCATAACCTAAGGTTTAAGATGCAAACTTCAGTGCATGTACATGAAGATAGGTTCTCTCCTCCATACATTTCCTAGGCTAACGTCTGAGGAAAATATTAAACGACATCCTCAAAACAGTATTGAACCTTTTGAGCCAAATTATGTCAGCACAAATCTTTAGATTGATTTCTGCTGACTTTGAATTAGGCCCTTTTGGAATAATAAGATAAAATAGGATGACAAGAAACAAAAACAAAATTCTGAGTCCAATAAAATTAGCAAGTGTTGTGAGTGATTTCAATGCAGCCTGATTTTCATCCAAAGAGAGTTTTTGTTTTACTTCGGTTCATTTTAAGGGAGAAGGATAAAAGGTGGTTTATGAGAAGAAATGATGGTTTCTGCTGCTAAGAAGTACTGCCAATCTAGTTCATTTTGGCATTAGCAGACCATGTGAAATTAAAGCAGGTACTAAGTAAATATAGGTTTTAAACCATGAAATAGTAAGTGACTATAATTTAAACTCCCTTTTCTGGACAGCAGGGGAAAAAAATTGCAATCAACATCTCACAGGATTAACATTTAAATGAGGGTATAATTTAAAGGGGAAAGTTAAAATAGCTACAATTCATCTTCACTAGAAAAAAAAAACTAAACGCCAAGAAAAGTTTACTCATGACAGAAAAGTTAATAAAAGGACATTTAATAAACAGTCCAATAGATAACAACACAATAATACAAAAAATAACTTCTTAAAAATCTCAAATGTTGATGGGGAAAAAAAATTAGACTAATATATTAGATTCCTCCTCCCACCCCCCACCAAAGAACTTTATCAGTGCTTGCAATAGACGTGTTTAATACAACCAAAAACCTTAATGAAAATCTCATCTGACAACTGACCCCAGCAGAAAGAATGGTAACAAATGCAGGAGGAACTAAATTACTAATTCATCATTCATACAGTATTATAAATCACAACAAAAAGACAGAGGAAACTATATGGATAAGTGGAACGATAACATTAGATTTTATTTCCAAGTACCTCAGGGACACTGAGAACAGATATGTTGTGCATTAGCTCATTTGTCTACTTGTATATACAGTGTAGAAGGAAACATCCTGAACCCATACATATCTTAGTTAAAAAAAAAAAAAAAGGAAATGTTCATTAAAAAATAGCAATGTATCACAGCCCAAAAAGAAAACAGTATAGAAAGAACTCAGGGGGATTCTTGTTAAACAACAGAAAATTCTGTAGGACAAAAGCCCTTACAGCCAATCTGTTACCCCATTCGTCAGTGTGGGACATGTCAAGGACATGCCAGCACCACACATGGGAAGGAGCATAGACTAGAATATGCAGAGCTCCATCCAGTCATTTGCAGCCAGAGGAGTCCCTATGAAGAAACAGCCAAAGCAGCGCAGCCCTTGTGCTGTTTTGAGTCGTGTTTCAGGTTGGTTCAGACCCAGCTGTACAGAGGACTGGGATTACTTAGAGTTTGCCAGCAGCAGCTGGCACTTTAAAACACAGAAAGGAGTTCAAAACTACAGTTAAAATACTGTCTTTCTCTTCTTCTGCTTCCCTCTTTTCTGACATTATATACATAATTTATATAATATATATGATAAAGTAACTTTTTTGCTATCAATCCTTTGCACACATTTTCTTTCAAAATGTTACTGAAAAAAATGTTTTTTTCTCTATTGTCACAGGGTGGTTTATCACTTAGGTGAGGTGGTGTTACAAAGCAGTCACATAAAAATTGTTAATTTCATAGTGAACAAGAAAAAATGACTAAATTTTCTATCTGAAATAGTATGTTTAAAATGACAACTCTCTTTCATTTAAATGTTACATTCCTCCATGTAGTTAGTATGATTTACACTTACTCATTTATGTAGAGATATGCTTATTATGCTGATTGTATATTTACTTTTTTATTCTTCTTAGCACCACACTCTAGTGCCTATAAAGCTGTGAGAATATGAACTAGCTCTTTTCTTTTTTTTTTTTTTTTTTTTGCTCACAAATAATCAAGATGTTATTAACAAAGCTCCACTAGTAGAATTTAAATAGTGTCAGAATTTGACTTGCAGATCTCAGGACGAATTTGCAAGGTTGACTGTCAGAATAGGTTTTTGTTATTTTAAAAAACTTGTCAACAGAGTACACTTAAGACAGAGTTAATGAGAGACAACACACAGAGAATCCAATTATACATTTTTTACAGATTGCTTATTGGAGTATAAGTATGCTTTAATAGCATACACAAAGTCAAAGAGCCCACATAAGAATAGTCAAGATAATTGAGGATGAATTTATTCAGAGGATACAGAAATTAGGGCATAGATCCTTATCTTAGAAGCTGCCACCTGGGAAATACTTTTAGACTTGCTAGGACACGGGGATTACAGATGGGTAAGAGGAGTGGGTGACATCAGAACTTAAGAAAAAGAAAATAAACCCAGGCTCTTAAAACAATGAATTTAGGATTCTGGATTAGAAAACTGTCAGAACACGTAGTCCCCTCTGTGCACGTTGGATATCAAGACATAGGACTCTTATTTCAGTTTTACCACAGGTCATGTAAGACTGCAGAGACTGTGTAACAACAGCATTCAAAAGGTAGCTGGCCTTCTGGAAACTGGCATTTTTACAGCTAACATTCCTCTCTCTAACAGGTGTGAAGGGTACTGTTACTCTCAATCTAATTACTTAATAATTTAATACTTTTGTGAAGTTTGAGTCCCATCAGGCAAAGAATTGTCTAGGTTTCAGTTTTGAGAAAATGATGCAAATTTCCCCCTCCTGTCTGGAATACTGCAGGTCTCTTAAGAACAGATACACTGTTTTGTGGTTCTCGTGTATTTAACTATAAAACATCCATTTAAATCCTTAGTTCAGCCAGGATACCAGATCTGTCCATATACAGCAGCAGAGTTTCTGAGGTTTCGACAAGATTCCTCAGGAAAGCAACAATGTCTGTGGTCTCCAAGGCCCTAAACAGATCAGGCAGAGAAGAGATTTCTGTTTGTTCTTTTGTTTAACTTTGGATACATTTTAGGAGTTAGGTGACAGTTCAGATCTTGCCTGGGGAGTGTAAGGACTCCGATGTGATAGGTATTGTACAAAAACAGCATTGGCAAACCATCCATCTCCCAAAGCATAGACACTGTAATTCGAAGATGAAATACAAAAGAGGAATACAAACAATGATGTAGAGAAGTAGAAGAAAAGGGGATCGCTTGGTCATCTTCATCAGCAGGTTTTTAAACAGAGGTCACAAAGATAAAGAGCATCAAAGGAACATAATGAAATAATCTTGAATATGTTTATATGAAGCTCCTCCCAAATCTTCAGAAAGGCAGTGTTTGAAAATTGATCTAATAGGGAAGATAGGCTGACATAAGGGATTGATGGCAGGAGGATGAGAAATGATAATCAAGTGAGGATAAACAGCAGAACTTTGAAAGTAACAACAAATATTTCACACTTGATGTAACAAGGAAGACCGAGAAGCTGTAAAGGGATAAAAGAAAACAGGTGACATTGCCAAAATAATATTATCGGGAAGAATAATTCTTGATGCATATAAGTAAGAATCAACTAACAAGACAAAAGGGTATAAAAAGCTATTTAGGTACGAGTTGATAAAAAACTGGACAGGAATTGTAGCTGTTTGGTTGAATCAGAAAGGTAGATATTACTATAGGAATATAGACATAACCTGCCAAATGCAGAGAGCAGTGAAATCATGTCTAGGTTGTGGGTTTGAGTGACAGGCAGTGTTGTCCAGAAAATTCAGGAAAGAAAGTAGAAGGTAGTGTTTTGGGAGGGGAAAGTAAAGGCCATATTTTAGGTATGATCTTGAGTTGATAGATAATCACAAAGGGATGTCAGGCAGGCTGACCAACATTTTAGTCTGAAATAGTAATAGGGAGGTAGTTTTGTGAGTCGTAAATACATAAAAGATGATTGAATTTTTGATGGCATTCAAGCATCAACTCATATAGTTGGTAGTTCATGCAAGATGTTGTTTGTCATTTTTGTTGGGCATATTGGAAAGGAAGCACCAAAATAATCTTTGGCATAACTGATAAACAACACAGAAAATGAAAAAAAAAAAAATTCTCTACTCGTTGGCATCACAGCAAATCTCCCAGTTCTGGAGGAAGCCTCACGCCACAGCTGCATAGTCAAAAACTTAGACAAGTGAAGGCTGCAGGCCAGAAACTGTAAACATTTTGAAAGCTGGACATGAATCTGCTAGAGAGCCGGACTTATCGTCAGGCTCATTCTAACTCCAACATTTATTCACTGCATTTTCTTTAGTCTAGAGACACCTCCATTCACTGGGCTTTCGAAGTCCTCTCCTGGAATTAGATGCACTAATAAACCTCTTTAATAAACAACGGCCAAAAGGCAATTCAAAGAGTGGTCAGCCTTTCTGTTTGTGATACAGGAGATCAAGTCTGCGTTGGGAGACCAGGTTTTCCTTGTCTATGGAGAGTGTGAACGTCCTGAGTTCAGCTCCCTTTTTTTTCTGGAGATGCTCCAAATCCTCCTTTCTATTTTCCAGAAGAGTACACGGTTTCACGGGAGCTACACAGTTGACTGTGCTGAACTTTTCCAGTAGAAGCTACTGCTGTTCATGGAATAGCTCAATATTTGTTGTCTCAAACACGCTCAGGCCGAATTTTCTGTTTGACAGCACTCATACAGAATACAGGGGGCTTTACTGGCACTGTAGAACAGCCTTTTGGGGTTTGGTTGTTTTATTTTTTTTTTTTACAGTTGTGCCTAATGCTTCTGGAGTAAGGCTTGTGATCTGAATGTCTCAAAAGACAAATTGTGTAGTTACAATAAGTTAGCTGAACATTTTTCTCCAGAACACATACATATAGATGAATAAAGTAAGCTCATAGAAGGGGGGTTTGTTTGTTTATTTGTTTGCTTACTGTTATTTTTACTTTTTGATGACATGCAAGTGTTTTATATAAACAGTTTACTAAATCTGCAGAAGTTTACACAACTAAAATTTTTGCCTGAGAACCTGTAAAGTATATAGGTTTGTACATATAACATAAATTTACAACCCATGCAAAGAATATCTAGATACTAATCTGTATCAGAATCCATTCAGCAAAGTACTTGCTGTTGTTCACAATGATAATACACAGAGACAGGCATTTAATGATTTTTTTTCCTTTTGTCTCCCTACCTAAGTTCAATGAATGAGCTTCAAATATACCTTTACTTCTTCCATATATGTGGTCCAGTACACAACATTATTCCTTGCTGGGCTCTCTCTCACCCTCATTTGACACATGCATACAAACTATGTCAAGTTCTTCCATCTCAGCTTTTCAGAGCTGTGTCTTTTTATTTTTACCTTTTAAAAAAATCTCACAACCTCATCAGCAAATCCCATCTCCGTTATTTTAAGTTCTTTCCAATTTCTCTAAGAATGAAATTGGAGCATATATATCCACTTACCATTTAGCCTGTATTACAATATTGTTCTCAGGAAGAAGGCTAACATGGTGAATAAATAAAAAATGTTTAAGAAAAAAAAGTCACTATTAAGGACAATGTTCATTAGTAATGATAATAGTCAACGTAATGATGAATTGGCTTGTTTTTAATCTATGTACATATTTGTCTACTTTTGCTACTGCAGAGACAGTGACTTTTTAATAATTGTATCTTTCAAGTCTGCAGTGATCCTAAGGAAAATATACTTTGCATTCTCAATATTACAATTACAAGCAGTATGCTTAGTTAATTGTTTAATTGTTGCAGATGCCACCGCATGACAAGTGAGTCATGACCATTGGATGGAAATATCCAAAGCTCAAGCAGTTTTTAAAACAGCTGTGCAGATCACACCTGAAAGAAATGTGTATTCATGTGGGTTTGAAAGATACTCTGTCCTGGCAGAAGTGTAGCGGAGTGACTAGGGTTCTTAGATCCAGACAGTTCTGAAGATGATCATAAACCCTGATAAATGGGCATGTGTTACCTCAAATTACCTGCAACATACTATTCACTGCAATTACAAGAAGGTCAATTTCTTCTCAATTAGGCCTACTAACTACTGCTAAATATATATATTAAAAAAAAAGTACCACAGGCTCATCGAGAGCTACAAGATCAAGTGGCATTGATGAGTTCAGCCCACATTTATAAGGGCCCTTCTCCCTGCAGCAAGTATGTCTTTGACACAACCAACTGAGGCAATATGAAACAGAGGCTCAGGAGAACAGATAAACAGTAAGGACATTTTGGGCTCCAGTGCTCTAGCTTATCTGAGTCAAGACAGTTCTGAGATGGATTGTAACTACTGTACAATCAATATTCCTAGACTATCCAATAAATGTGTTTTAAACTGTGACTTGGACAAAATTTTGAAATCTATAACAATTATTTATAAAATATTTATATGTTAGTAATCAATTACTTCAATGAATGTTCAACTATTAAAATTTAAAATGAGATTTAACTCTGATGTTTGCATTTTATGATGCCATGGAAATGATTTTTTTCCCCCAGAAATTGAAGGTACAAAGTAGATGTTGATTTTTAGTTTAGAATTACCTTCTTTTGTTTAAAAATGTGTTCTACATAGACAAGCATTTCATTATTTCAACTTTTTGTAGATTATAGGGTTAAGTTTATTTCAAAAATCCATGCTATCTTTAAGTCTTGAAAGGTTTTAGTGAAGACATATGTTTTGCTTCAATGTTTTGACATAAAGATAGTAGCAAGTTAATTAATTACAACTTGCATATTTGTTGTGAGAAAATTGCTCTGCTAAATTAAAAACCTAGGACCTTTATCATGCCAATCATAACAGGATTTCTGCACAGAAACAATTTAAAATATTGGGATCACTGACTATTAAAGTTTGAGTTTTGGTACATTGTCTTTAAATATCTCTACTATTTGTGAAATATATGATATAGAATGAAGGCCAGATTTATCAGCTGGGTTAGATCATGTAATTAAATTGCATCTAGACCAGTCTTTAAGCCTTCCTCTTGTCTCGGGCCTGGGATTTCCAAAGAACAGTCCTACTGGTGAAAGCTGGGCCAAAAAAGGTTGTCAGTACCTCAGCCTTTTTCATGCACTGTCACCAGGACCTCTGCCCCACTCAACATTTTTGCTAGTCATCCTTTTGCTGTTTATATACTTACAGAAGTTCTTTATGTACTAGAGAAGCCTTTTTGCCCTTGATATCCCTCACCAGATTCAGCTCCAGCATTAATGTTTAACTTGGCTTTAATGAACTTACTTTAATCAAATAAGTAACATTTTTAAGTTGCTGGCACAGAAATTCTCTACAGCTTTATGAAAAATGCATAGAGGAAAATCATGTAATATTGGGTAATAAAATCCCTTACCAGCTTCTATTCAGTCCTCAGCTGGTCAAAGCAACCATTCCCGTAATCATTCTGTGTTTTGGTGAAGAAGGAGCTGAAATGGCAACAGCATCAGGATCTGGTTCATACTGAATAATTTCAGTACCTGTAATATAAAGAACAGCCCACTGGTCTGTTTACAGGTGGAATTACAGGAAATGAGCACCTGGTGGTCATGAGATACATTTCAAAGGGTTAATTATCAACTAAATCCAACCATAATTTTTTATAAAGGTAAGAGAAAAATGCACAGCCATGAGCAATGTTCTTTAGAAAATAACAGTGTTCAGTATCTACTCCAGGTCAATTTGCATTCCACTTAGCCTGAGGAAATGAGAATAGCATAGAAAATGAATGATGGATGCTGAACACGATCCTGTCATCAAAACTCCTTTGGCTGGAAAAACACAGCACCTCTTACTCTGTAGAATGTTGGTGACACATATATTCTGTTGGATACTGCCATTGGTATCATTTCACATGTATAAACTTAGCAGGAATCACAATTTATTTTTCTATGTCACATGTTGAAACAGGCAATAAAGCCTGTTATCAATGCTTTTGTTATGTTTAATGAGCATCTTTATGTTAATACTAATTATCTTTTTTGACCTCTCCTCTGAAGTAGCCTTGAAACGCAATTTCAAACATGCTCAATTTTAAGCATGTGCTGAAGTTCCTTTGATTCTAATGACCTCTGCATCACTCTAAATACACTTAATGCAGCAGGAATGATCTCTTTTCTTTTCTCTGCTGATGGCATAAAATTTCCATTTTTTGTAATGTTCATAATCTGTTTTTTGCATATTCTCATTAGTGTTCTTATTAGTGGATTTGTTGATGTAATTCTATTAATTTTGTATGGGCAATGCAAGGTACTGTTACAGTTTTACAGGAGATTAGGGATCCAATTTTGCTAAATCCTGGAGACCCAGAAGAGATAAAGCCTAGAAGACAGGGAGAGGGGTATATTTTACCTAATATTTCATATTATAGTATGTACTAAATGCAAAATAAGCATCATCACCCTCTAACACCTAGAAATCTTGTGTTTTTTCTCAATCTTCCTTTAAAACAAAGTTCCAGAAGTTCTGCTCTGCAATTTATTGTGGTTTAAGACAATTGGATTTGGGGTTTTGGATTTGGGGTTGGTTGCAATGACCGTACAGGGGAATAACCTCTCAACCTTCTTAGAGTTTAGCTAGATCCAGCCTGAGAATTGGTCACATTATATCTGTGAAAGTTTGTGTGTGTGAGAAGAAAAGATAAAAAACATCAGCAAAGTGTAAAACTCTGTATAAAATGTACTGAAGTAGCAGAAAGTTATAGCTATGAGTCAGGCCATCTCAAACTGCACTACAGATCTGAAATAAATCCCTCATCTGTTAGAATAGTTACTTTGTCCATCAGGACTATCATGAGACAAAAGTCCTATCTATAACTATATAGTTTATTCTTCTTTATATGGTACTCATATCACCCTTATCATCATAAGGTTAGCAAGAGCGGATGGGAATCTCATTTAAAGCATTTTCATTTGAGATAGCATTTCCAGTTGCTCTTTTGGAGATTAATAGGTGTATTAAGGACAGAATTCACTTCCTCAAATAGATATCTAAAGTAGGTCAGCTGAATCATACACTCTGTGTGCCTGTTTCCCTTTGTTGTTTCTAAATCCTCAGATTATTAGTGTAGTTAAAAAGGAAATATAGCCCATTCAACATATCAGTATAACAAATGCTTGTATAGTTAATACCTGAACTAGATAGTGAGCTGTCAGGGGAACTCTTCTTAAACCAAGGTGGCAAAGACGCTACCTCAGATGGGAAACAGGTTGAACAGTCATTCTGTGATCACAAAGATATAGTATGCTCTGAACTGATATTGTAAAACTGACAAGGATCTGCCTACGTGACCTTCAGTCCTGAAGAAACCAAGTTGTCTGTTACAGTCATAGAAAAGGGTTGTGGAAGAACTTGTGAGATGGCACCTTAGTCTACTTCTTCTAGCCTAATGAAGGCTTAATATGCCTAAAACATTCTTGACAGGTATTTATTTAGCCTGCTTTAAAAATTATACTTTTGTGTCTATTAATGAGAGAACTTCACAGTTTTCCCAAGAAGCCTCTTGTCCCTGTGCTTTACTATCCTTATCAATAGAAATATGTTTGTCTTGCTACACTTGAAGCCCTTTGCTTTTGGCTCTAATCTTAAAGCATAAAGGATAGGACCTGAACAACAGTTTATCCTCTTCCTCCCTGCAGTAACTTTCTTTTGTGTTTGAAGACTCCTCTCAGGATTTTTTCTCAAGATTAGTCCCAGTACTTTTAATCTTTTCTTGTAGGTGATGTTTCTTAAACCTCTTATCAACAAGAAATTTCCAGAAGGCTTGTCCCCAGTGAGGAAAGAAATTTCTCCTATAGTCACACTGAACATACAGCTCTGAACTCTCCTTTACCTGGGATAACAAATATACAGAGGACCTGTATCTCAGGAAAACAATCAAGTGAAATTTTTCTCTTCTTGAAGTAGTTTCTTGCCTAAGGTAGAAGGGGAAAAAGAAGTCATTTAAAAGATCCAAGGACATTTTCTGCCAGTCGTGAGTAAATTTAAACACAGTTCATAGAAAATTGTGTCAGTCCTATAAAAAAATCAAAGATTGTCTTGAAGAAACCTTTGACTTACTGTCATTTTCAGCCACTACTGGGAATCATTGTTTGTAAGCACAATTAACAGGAAAAAATCCAAACCAACCAACCAACAAAAATAACTAAATTCTTTGATTTTACTTAGAAGCTGTCAGTGTTTAAAAGTAAGAATTCCAATAGATGGATGGTAAGGTCCTCTTTTATCTTTTCTGTTGCTTTTTACTTCAGTGATGTATAGTCCCCAGTATAGCAGGATATGGTCACAGAATCATAACTCCTAAGCTCTACTTTATGTCAGTGTTTAAATAAAAACTATCATGACTATTAAACTGAATGTCCCTGCCCATACCAGGGTACTGGACTGGAAGATCTTTGAAGGTCCCTTCTAACCAAAGGTATTCTATGACTCTATGAAAATGTCCTTCCCCTGTAAGGGGGGAAGTTTAATCAGTCAATTATACAGAAGTTTAATCAATCTGCTCTGAAAGGTCCAAAAATTCCATTGACAGATATTCCTTGTGATCTCTCCTACTGCTTCTCTATCTTTACATTAAAAAGCTTTTCACAATATTTTTCTTGCTGCACTGAAGTCTGGTACTTTTTTTTTTTTATTGTCTATCCTGGACCTGTAAAAAAGATCATTCAATTTCTCCTTGTAATTGTCTTTTATGGACTTTAAGTCTCTCATCATGTTCTCCTCTTAAAAATTACAATAGTTACGATGAGGTTAGTACATAAGCTTTTTGGCAGCTCTGAATAAATTTCCTGTACCTGAGGTTTAAGCATTTGGTAGTCCTGGGTATTTCAAAGTGCAGATGATTAGTGAATCTCTACAATGGAAGAAGGCACAGAGGACATGGTCAAACGTGATGTATTCATGAAGCCCAGGGAATAATACAGGGAGTGACCACAGCTATTGTAAGGAAAGCTGAACTCATCTCAACACAAGAGGACTAAAGGGTGGCATGTTTCAGCTAAATAGTTGTATCAGCTGTATGAATCAACTGTAAATGGCCTTCCCTGAATTAGATTTAAAAAATGTTAATATCTTCCTGAGCTAGCCTGACCAGCCAACATAAGGGAAGTACTTATGTGTCTCAGCCCAACAGAAAGTATAAAAACTAAGCAACCAACAAAATGATCCTTGAAGAAAGCAACAGGACTGATCTGGCTTCAACCTATGTATTCCTTCCAGGCAATTGAGGACACCCAGTGTGGTGATGGGAAGTATACAGAAACTGGAAATGGGAATCAAATTTTTATTGTGATCCAATTGTATACTGCAATTGCTATATTGTGCTTGCATTGTGATTTCAGTACGTTGCTGTATCACTCTGTAAAATCAAAATCCCATCTAACATCAAATATTTTCAAATAAGTAAATTTGGTACTAAAATATTAAAATCTTCTCATGTGGAATATCTATGTGATGGCTTGACCTTGACAGGCTGCCAGGTGCCCACCAAACTGCTCTCACACTCCCTTTCCTCAGCAAGGCAGAGGGAGAAAATAAGACAAAAAACTTGTGGGCTGAGATAAAAGCATTTTAATGAAAAAAAGCAAAGGTCAAATGCAGAAGCAAAGAAAAAAAAGAAAAAAAGATTTAATTTCTACTTCCAGTCAGCAGGAGATGTCCAGCCACTTCCTGAGAAGCAGGGCCTCAAGGTGCATAAATGTTGCTCTGGAAGATAAATGCCTTAATAATTGATGCCTTACCCCCACACACCTTTTTCTCTTAGCTTTTATTGCTCAGCATCACATCATCTGGTGGGGCATATCCTTTTGGTCTGTTTGGATCAGCTGTCCTGGCTGCGTCCCCTCCCAACTTCTTGCCTGTTGCCCACCCTCAGCCTACTGACCTTTGAGAGGGTGAGGGCGGGTGTTGTGTGTTGGCTAGGCAGCCTTGATGCTGTGCGAGCACTGCACAGCTGTAACCAAAGCACTGGTGTGTTATGAACAGTGTTCTAACTACAAATACACAGCACTATACGGGCTGCTGTGAGGGAAGTTAACTCCACCCCAGCCAGAACTAGTACAAACTAAAAGAATCTGGTCAGACAGCACTAGACTGTGAAACATACAAACTGGAGAATTAAAAGATATTTTGTATTGTTACGTTACTAATGAGATTTAGTTATGTCTAATGGACGGGATTTAAGTATGATGTTATTTAACATCAAATATCTCTAAATCCACAGCAGTGGTTTCTCACTAAGACAGCCATTGATTTGAGTTCAGGATTAGTTCTGAGTCATTCTCTTCCAATTTATCTTTCTTTGTTCTAATTGTCAGATTATGATTGAACTCAAGTTTGAAGTTATACGCACAGGAGGTTTCTGAGTTTATGTTAGGAGTGATATAGGTATTCAGAAAAATAATACCCTTGTGAGTCAGAAGGTGCCAGGCAGAATTTATTAGAAATGAGTCCTGGATCAGAGCAGATAGCTAACCAAAATGAGAAATACAAGATTTGCAGCAGAAAAGGGTAGAAAAAGATCTCTGAGCGCTAGAAACATATAATTGATAATATGTTGAGCATTACAAGGTTTGCAAGAAGTGTTCTGTTTACATCAAAATCACTTGCCAGCTTTTTGCAAGAGGCAGCTTGGCTGATAAATAAGAAGAAAATGTGATGGGGAAAAGGATCGACAGGCAAAGAGAGGAACTGAATACAAGTGAGTGCTAACTGAAAATACCAAAGAATATGGTAAGAAAATAAAAGAAAATACAAAAGACTGATGATGACTAGATGCAATGAGAGAGTAAAAAAAATGAATAGAGAAAAAGAAAAGAAAATTAACGAGTTTAAAATGGGGAGATAAAAATATAATTAATAAACCCAAAGACCTAAGATAAAAAGAAGAAAAAAAAAAACATGCTGAATGGACTAACTGGAGAAAGAAGGGAAACACTAAAAGCAACTATGAATGTAAAATAAACTAACAGAAAGGTGATGAAGCTGAATAAGTAAAAGACTAAGAGATCTTGAGAGATGCTTATATTTTATGATGCAATTGACTCAAAATAAATGCAATTTAAAGGATTTCTTTTGTTTTGTCATAACATTTGTGTTGTTTTTCCCAAGCTAATGAGAAATAGCCTGGGTACTGGAATGCTGAGTCAGAGGACACATTTAACTCAAAAGACGTCAAGAAGAAAATATGGCTATTTATTAGTCTCTGAGGTTCAGAGTGCTGCTGGGTGGAAGGAAAGCAATGAAGCCAACAAAGCCCTTGTCTGTTTTCTTATCAATAATGTAGTTTCCTTCCTCTCCTTTTATATTGCAGACCTAATCTGTTGCTTAAAAAAAAAGTTTATTTTTCATTAAAAATGTAATCATAAGTGGTATCCTGTATTATTCAAGTTATTACTTCTTATTTAACGTTCTTGTTGCAGCTGCTGAACATTTGTGAAAATGTTCTCAATTCCAAAAGTTTCACAGATATTAGCATGAGCGAATATTTGTTTTAAAAATCTTACCAGAGTGCATAAATTATTTACTATTCATTATTCACTATTCAACGTTCATTATTCATTATTCATTCATATACTACAGCGATGAGCTGCTCCATTATAAGAATGTAAATGGATAGATGCTATAGCTTAAATAGTTTCGGTCCTTCAATTAGATAGAAGAAGTAATACCATGATGATTTAGATGACTAATCACACATCATGAATATTGAACAGTGAATAGTCTAAATTAACATTTTGGAAACAGCCTGTAGACCAGAAGTTGTTTGTCCAACTATTCGTCCAATACTTACAAATAACTAGCATCAGGATTGGCTTCTGAATGATTCATGAACAGAAAACAAGGCTAAAGGCCTATTTCAGAGCCCTTTAAAATCAATGGAAGTTCCCCACTGCCTTCAAATAACTTTTGGATAAGTTCTCCAAATGTGCAATTGATATTATTTACAGTAAGTATTCCAGCCACACAGTTCCTCATCATACATGGTTAATAAGAATTTTGTGCTTTAGGGGAAAAGATGAAAGATGTAGTCATATTTCCTCCCAAATATATCATTTAACAAAACTCTGTCACAGCACCTTTTTCCTTCTACCTTTCCTGTCCACTTTTGCAGAAAAAAAAAAAAAAAAAAAGTGCTGCACTACCATGGAGGAAATAAACCCAACTCTGCCTTTTTAAAATCAAAGAGAAGACAAAGAATTTTTGCCTACGTAACAGTGAAAATAAAAACATGACATTTTAAAAGAGCATCTAACACCTGTGCATTCATCTTGATCTGTGGGATTGACTATGGCTAGTTTAGTCTGGATGCAATTTGCATAGTCAAACAGTGAAAGTAGTTCACTGGTTTTGATCTTCCCATACTCCGAGACAAACATGTCAATTACAGTTTGTTTTCTTGAAGCCAAAACTGTGGTGCTTTGCATTGTTTAGTACAGTAAACACTGAAAGAATTTGATGTTTGTTCTGAAGAGCTTATGATCTAATTGATCTTCACATGAGGAAAATGAAAAGGTCTTGCACTGAAGCTTATGGAACTCCTACACTGATTAGAGTCCAATTCAAGATCTATGATGAAAGCTTTCCTTTTGATCTGTACACCAAAAAGATTATTCAGAAGCAGAGTGATATCTAAGAGACTAAGTGTTTTTGCTAAACTGTGTCAACAACTTTTCTTTAAAGCTTAGAGAAAATGCAATAGTGGATAGGATTTATCCTCAAGCACCAGTAACAGCTCTGGATGTTTTGTATATTGTCTATTTAAAGCACAGAGCAGCAGAAAAGCACAAGTTAACAGCAACTCCCAAAAGATTTAAAAAAAAAAACAACTTGAGAACGTAAGTATCTGACAATCTGTTGATGACCTTCCAGTTTTTTTAATAGATAACCATGTAGTACTTCATATGTCAACATAAATCACAGTGTTACCAAGAAACAATATTATTTTTTTTTCCACTGTTGCTTCCATTTTTTTCAAAACATGGTGATTCATGAAGCAGTTCTTGAATTTCATTAAGATGATCATGCATTGCTTAGGAGTTGCCCTCATTAAATAAAAATGACCTATTTTCTTAGAGATGAACTTAATTTACCAAGCTCATGATTTTCTTCTGAAATGAAAAGAAATTACTTTTGGAAAACCAACTCCTGCAGTGAATTTCAAAGCTTTTGTTCAGATTTCCTTTTTAAGTTGATCACACTATTAGGGCTCATCAGAATTGGTTTCCAAGTTACTCTTTATATTCAATTTTCCATCATGTGGGAATCAGGAACAATCACCAATGGAAATACAATGCAAAGCTGTATTTTTTTCTAATACTTGTTGAAACTTCAAAGCACAGCTTTGCAAATATTTTGGATTGACCTGAAACTGAAAAAAAACGGTCGGGGTCATTCAATCAAAAGACAGGCAGGTAACAGGTCAGTGAAAGAAAAATACTGTTTTGATGAGTTCACAAGACAGTTTTGATACTTCTTCACTACCTCAAATAGCCACTGATTTTTACACACAGCTTACTGAGAAAGCAGGACCAGTGGTATGAAATAAAAGTAGTATACAGCCAAATTCCTTTGTATGCTTTAACAGTATGCTTATTTCAGGTTGACAAATTCATAAGGCTAGAGCAGACACTGTATTCTGGTGTAAAACTGCTCCTTGGGGAAAATAGATATTTGCCTTGGAGGGAAAAGGTGAGAGGATGCATTAGTAATAATAGTGGGAGTGATAGACTACAGGCTGTAGTGTTTTGAAGAGTGAGGGTCTATTATCGAGCTAGAATACGGCAGGTTTGTGTTGCAGTCTATGTAAGACTTCAAAGGAAGCAAAACCTGCTTGCGTGGGAATAGAAAAGGAATGTATTTAATTTCAAGACAAGCCTTCACAAAAGAATGAAATACTCCAATTGCCTGACTTGTCCACTCTGAATCATTAACGTAAAAAAGATGTTTGAAGTAATGCATAAAATGAGGGATACCAGAATATTTCAATAAACTCACCTGTGCTTTTTCATACATAAGCAACTTTAAATTCTCCCTCAAGTTATAAAGTATGATTAAAACGGCAGTCAAAGATGTATTTTATCAGATGATGAAAAAATAACCCTCATTTGGAAACTTCAGGGTGAAAAAGCTATTGTTTCTGAGAATCTCCTTTGAAATATTTTTATTGTGTAACTGATAGATATTTAAAAGGATCAGATCACAGTTTTATTAATTTTATTGATTTGCTTGTTGACTTAGAATATAAGAATTTAATTTATGACCTTGCTACATGGGGGACAAGAACTGAGACAGTAGGAAGAACCTTACAAAACAGCAAGATACCTGGAATTCATCCTGAAATATTAATTATACATCTGGCAGTACAAAAAGCCTGATTCATAGCCCATTGAAATAAATTAATTATGTATCTGGCAGACTCCAAAATCCACTGAAGCCAAGGGAAGTCTTAGGAGTCTTTGACTCCATTGGGCTCTGGATCAAACTGCAGGAGGACCAGCAGAATTAGGCAGAGAGGAGCAGATCACCAGCCCTGCTGGAAGCAGAGCAGACTCAGATCAAGGAGATAAAAGCAGCAGGTGGCAGTGTGTAAACACCCTCAGGCCCTCAGAAATTCGTCCCTGACATAGGATAGAAGGGGAGGGAGTCTGCCTCCCACTGAATTTGTAAGTCACCTATGAATTTTCATTCTCTGTAAATCTCAGTGAGAGGTAGTTACAGGTTTTGAAACAAATAGTTTCCTGGTGAAAGTACAAAGGTACGAAACCTCACCTTAGTTGCTGGGGTATTAGAACACCTATGTTTCAGCAGGAGTTTCCTCAACCATCTACCCTCCAAAACTCTTATCAAGGCTCTCCCTAGGGCTCCTGGGCAGTAAGCAGACAGTCTAGTCTAATTTGAATAATGACAGCTAAAAGCTCAGTGTCTTTCATGTTACAGGAAGGCAAGCCCATATCAGACCAGAGAATGACTTTTTGCAGAGACCTCTTGCTGTCTTTGACCCGCCCTAGTTGTGACCTGTTTGGCTGTTGTTAAAACACATGTTTTGAAGACTAAAATTTAAATCTACTGGGCACTTCTGGGGAATGAAGCAGGGGTTAACATTAGAAATGTCTTGAGACAGAAGAAAACAACAAGAGAATTAAGATGAGCATAAACACAACCGAGCTTTTCCTGTGCTTTCCTGCTTGTTCACTGCTTGCGCATAATTCTCCTTCTCTACTGAATAATGAGCAAAGGAGCTCCTTTGCTCTGTGCCTCTGAAAGTCAAATGGAGTTTTTCCTTTTTTAATATTGTTTTAACTGAAGTGAGGCACAGTGTAATGTCTTTTCAGTATTCAACCTCTGATGTCTGCAGAACAAGGAAAGTACTGAAAACTTGAGTAGTGTTTCATTCAATGGCTCCCAAGACAATGTATAAAGACTGCTTGTTTTTCTTTTGTGTGTGTATGTGTCTCTGTATATAGACAAGCAATACAAATGTACCTACATATAGTCATTTATTACATCTACATATTGGTGCACTCTGAGGAGGGACTGTTATAAAACCCTAAAATATGCATGTGGAAATAGAGGAGAACAAAACAAAATTAACAACCAAAACAGGCCATAAATATCCCTGATCTCACAGTGTACTGGCAATGGCTGGGAAAGAGTTAATTTTCTTCATAGAAGCTTGCAAATCTTTTAGATTTGTGATGATGTCATGCTCAGCAATAAAAGCTGAGGGAAGAAGGAGGAAGGGGGAGGTTTGGAGTTACAGCATTTGTCTTCCCAAGTAATGTTAAGTGTGATGGAGCTTTCCTGGAGATGGCCCTAAACACCTGCCTGCTGATGTGCAGTAGTGAATGCATTCCTTATTTTGCTTTGCTTGCACTCACAGCTTCTACTTTACCTATTAAACTGTCTTTACCTCAACCGACTTTTCTTACTTACACCCTTCCAATTCTCTCCCCTATCCCAATGGGGAGAGTGAGCGAGTGGCTGTGTGGGGGTGAGCTGCCTACAGGAGTTAAACCACAACACATACTGCAGAAAGTATAACTAAATTAAATTGATATAGTATAATTTGATATGTCCCTGTGCCTCCCATATCCGTGGAAGAAGAATGGGTCACAACTTTACGCAGAACAAGTGTGATCCTGGCAACCTCTTGCTTTTTTACACAATAGCAGCAGCAGAAACGAAGGGAAAGAAACGGTTCTCAGAAATGAGAGGGATGGAGCTTGTATTGCTCAGCACCCAGTTCAGTGGCAAAAGCTTACGGGATGTCCCTTTAATTTCACAGTAGAGAACAGATGTTTCTTACAATGTTATACACACAGCACTGTGAAATAAAAACAAAAAGAATAAAGGAAAAAAGCAGTTGTAAGGTTCGTCCCAATGACTATGAAAAATAAGAAGCTTCCAGGAAAATTTGTAACAGTGAAAGAGAGTAAGAAAAATTGATGGAGATCAACCATGACCTTAACAAGATTAGGAGATTACTAACAGGGAAAGCCTAATGTGATTACTATTTAGGGTATTTGTCGTGTGTTTCTGAAGATGGATAATTTCTATTTCGTCTTAAGAAAAATAAACCCCTAAATCTGCTGTGTTATTGATTCTGGTTTTGGGGGGTTTTGTTGTTGGGCTGTTTGGGCTTTTTTGGGGTGGTAGTGCAAATTAATCATCCTATAAGATTATATGCTAAATTTCATTATTGGAGGTATTACAACGGTGCAAATGAAAGCTTTCTTTGTGGAATAAAAGTTGCATTAGGAACTTAGAAAAATAAGAAAAAATTGTATTGGGGGAAAAAATGTTGTGGTATTGTGGGCTTTTTAAAATAAATAACTTTGATGTTTAGATTTTTTTCCCCCAGAATGTGTGGAGGTTGTACATACACACCAATTATCATAAATACATCAGTTTTATACTGCTACTTGTTTAAAAAAAATACATATGCACTGTCATACTTCTTAGTCTTGATTCAAATACTTTAAAACAGACTGAAATTTCTGAAATTTTCAAAAATATGTTTTGAGCAGCTTTATCTACTGCTTATATAACAGGAGACTCTGATAGACCCTTATCCTCAGTAATACTGCTTATATAACAGGAGACTCTGATAGACCCTTATCCTCAGTAATATTATTTATCAGTGACATAACTACATATAAATAAATGAAACTGAGTTACATCAGTAGCGATAATGATAATACAATGATAATGCTGTTTACCTGCACATAAAGACATAAAAACTGCTCTGTTTCTCTGAGGTTGAAATTAAACATAAATTGAGCAAAGTTTTCAGAAGGCTCTTAGCTGACTCAAAAATATTATAAGCGTAAAGGTCTTCAAGTTCCATTTTAGATAACCCCCCAAAACTAATTCTTGAAATTTTCCACATGAGAACAATGTGTAATGTATGCATAAGGGGAAGTGGACAGTACATCTATGAAATGGCTTTTCTTTATAGAACTGTCTCATTATTTTTTACATTTTCTGAAACAGATCATGACCTTCCTATGTTCAGCATTACATTTCCTGCTGTACGATGACTTCTATGTATGTAATAAAAAAAGATATTTTGAAAAAATCTGAGTGCAAAACCATGGTTTCTGACACCTCTTGCAAACATAGCAAAGTTTAAAATCCAAGGATTTTATGCTAAAATATTATATTCTAATTATCCATTAATTATATCACCTCATTATTCACTATATTTTATGACTGTAGCTTCATTTTTCATTATATGTGTTATGAATTAACAAAGAAAAATAGAAATAGCTGAATACCAAGAGAAATGTGAAATCTATTAAAGAAATAACTTAGAAACATGTTGAAACATCTGTTGAATATTGAGAAGTTACGAGACCTAATTTAGCAAATACCAAAACGAATATTAAAACAGCATTGGTTTCCACCACTTCCATGTATTGGTTCACTGTAAGGATTGTAAATATAAATGTAAATGCTGTGCTAATGATTTTAAATAAAGCTAAAATCAAAGAAGAAATCACGGGAATAACTTGCACTAACCAAACAAGAAATTATAACAAATAACACCACGTCAATGCTCCAGTGCTATAATGATTTTAAATTAGAAAAGCAACATTTACAGACCAGGTTGCTCATTTAACATTTTTAGGATCTGTCAATAAGATCACTTTTGGCGTGAAACAGCCTATTTATTTTGATTAAAGGAAAATCTCTCAATGAAAATGCTCTTGAACAAATACCGGGGCGGGTTCTGTACTTGCTTAGTGCCTAGAGCATTCCTGCATATCACAAGGGTTTGAGAAAGAAGCAAATAGTGCTTGAGGTTCTGAAAACATGTCAATACGGTTTGCAGATATCCTGTTGAGGTTACTAAAGAATATTGTTCCAACAAAGGGTGGGAAACTAGAGATCTGATTAACTCCTTGGCTGCACTGTTTGTAGTTATTTACGTGTCACTTGATGGACAGTAAGAGTGCTCTCTCTTACAGAAATAAACTTTCTAATGAGTCATTCATGTTAAGCAAATAATGCTTAACAATGATTAGCTGGTTGCCAGGTGGGTTTTTTTGTGGGTTTTTCTTNGCTGTGAAAGACAGTCATGTCCATGAAGGGCTCTGTGAACAAGTCAGTTTTGTCCACTCTGGTGCACCCATTATGTCTTTGGAGACATTTGCAGGTAAGAGAAACATAATTCCTATCATTGATATAGTGACTACAGCAATACAGTCCGACAAGTATACATTTATGCTCTGCTGAGTGTGTATGTGTTATGCTTGCTATTCTCATTTACTTTGACTGCTACAAATTTTCTAAGCTGACCTTGGAAGGAGGTAAGGCGTCATCTGGATAAGGAGCCTATCCCTTCAGGAACAATGAGGTCATAAAGTAATTTGTTACGTCACTCTTATTCTAGAAGTTAAAAAAACATAAAAACTTATATTAAAAACAAATGACATCAAGGAAAATATGAAGAGCCATACCGTATTATTACTTAGTAGGAGATTAAAAGCAGAATATAATTGTAAAGGTCACATGCTTTTTTTTGCAGAAAAGCATGAATATACCAATAGCAAGGTCTTCTTTCTGAATAGATATGGTTGGTTTTGCTTGAGATATTTTTTGTTGTTTTTGTTTGTTTGTTCGTTTGTTTGTTTGTTTTTTCAGCTGAAAGCCAAACACTTCAGTTTGGAAATGTGAAAAAATCCAAATATCTATTTAAATCAATATAATATAATAGATATAACTTGGCCACTAGGTATAACCTGAAAGAGAAAATAGGAATTTAAGAAAGCCAAATTATAGCCCCTAGTCATGGTAACACCCGAGACATCCAGTTTTATGCAAGCCCAGAAGGGAAGTAGGAAGCCCTTTTCATTATGGAAGTATATGGCCTACAATTTCTTGTCCTTTTAGGACACCAGAAATAGTTGAGTTTAAAGTAACTAGTTCTATTCACACTGTTTAAAGGATAGATTGATTAATAGCTCTAGCATAGCTGATAACTTCTACTTCAAACAGCTTGAATTCTTGTCTGTTTCAACCATCTTCAACAGATGTTTGTACGTTGACTACCCAGTAATAGGAACAAGCTAGTCGGCAGACCAAGCTGATTACTGTCTTTATGTGTGCTGAGGTCTTGATAATGCATTCTTTGATCGTGGGTGCACAAGCTTCCAATAAAGGTTCATTTGCTATTGTAAAACAATTATCCTTGATTACATGGAATTTGTTCCAGTCAGGAAGACCTTTTCAACAATTTACAATAAAATGGTCAGAAAATAATTCACAAGAGTGCATGCTGGAAACAGATTATATCAGTATTATTTTCCTAAGACTAAGACACAAAGAACGAGTCATATAATATTAGAGAGATCATGATTAGTTAGCTAGATTTTCAAGAGATAGGCCAACATCTAAGTTTTCTCCACCAGTGTAAAATGTGTATAATTAAAGTGTTTCTTGTTTTCTTCAGCAGAAGTCTATGCGCTGTCTTACAGTTACCTTTATACTCCCAAATACTTCATCTTTTGATCTTGCTCTGCTAGTTCAATTTTCTAGTGCTCTTGCTTTGCTTAGAAATACCTACATCAATAGAAACTTACCTATTTTCAGAAGCGCATTTGTATATAATATTCTTCTCCACTAGCTAAGCAGGTATCTGACTCTTCTAACCCATCTGCTCTTTCTTATTTCTGCTTCAATGTTTGCCATATTATTCCCACTCCATCTTCTCACCTCACAGCTCACAATTTTTCATAGTCCAAAATAGAACTTATTGTAGTTCTGTCACTTATTGTCAAAGAGATTATGCAAATGCATCTCTGGCCCTATATGAATCTTCACTTTCTTCAAAGCAATATGACAGATGTGCTTATGGCTGGCAGCCATACCCTTAAGCCAAAGCAATAATTGTTCCTGCCTGAACTGGCTGGCCTTTTACCTGTATTGTGTTTTCACAGGTTTTTAGAAGGGAGTTGGAGCCAGGTCTTAACCAGGAGGGCAAATGAGCACCAGCAACAGATGAAGATGAATATCAGCTATGGATTTACATCCATAAGAAGGCAAGAACTGGAATAGGGGGACAGGTGGCTAAAGAGGTTGATGATGAAATAGAGAAATACAGTAGAAGAAAAGTATGTTAATTTACCTTCAATTAAAAAAAAAGCATCTGTTTTTATTTCTAATGTTGATTTATTTCTAATGTTGTATTGTTGTTAATTTTTGTCCTTTCCAGGCATTATATTTATGTAGTTATATATAATTTTAAATGTATAAATGCTAAAATATCAATATTAAGACCCGTTAAGGAAATTAAGTTTAGCAATATAGCAATTTTACTATACATATAAGAAGTCAAACAGTATTTGTAGCAACATAGCATAATTATTGTCTTTAATTTCAGCTAGCTTGGTGTTCTTCCAGCTACCTTTGATTTTTGCTAAGGTTCAGTAACCTATTAGCTACTACTCTGGGGCTGTCTGTGTTTTTATAGTTTGGTTTTTCACCACTGCTAATTTATGATGCTTTCAGCTTAGGAACCAGTATCAAGTTCTGCACAGAGTTTTATCTGTGAAGTGATAACATCTTGCATCTATGTTATGGCCAGGTAAAATCTGTCTTTTTTACTTTTATCTCCTACCCACCTTAGTCACGTGCAAGTCTTCCTTCTTTTTGTTAGCACATACTCTGTTTCACATAGCTTGCCTGGCCTTCTGAGCAGCTAGTACTGCACCGCATGTCCACTCTACATATGCATTAAAACTATAGTGTGACAGGTCTGATAGTGAGACAGTCTCAGGATTTCTTAACAAAGTGTAGGGTTTAGTTTTAATATTTGTATAATTTAGGTAGAAAGAAGTTCTGCTTAAATACTCACTGCAGCTCAGTTCATGATCTCTTGGTCTTCAAGTAAGTTTGTTTATTATTTTTCTGTATGNATATTTTAGTCGTGCAGATAAATCCACAGCAGATTTATTTGTTTAAGCAATAGAAGAGGGATTTATCTCCTGTATTGGATCTATGTGTTGATGCAAGACCTCAAACAAAGCAAAAGACTCAAGCTCTGTAGAAAGATAAGAAAGAATATTCTCTCCCTTAAAAGAGAGTGCCAGGGGACAAGGCTGTTTAAAATAGACAAGAAGAACTGGAGAAAGGAAGTATTATTTTTTTATAAGTAACAGAAGTGGAACCGAGCTCATAACTGAGACTCAAATTCTTCTGAAAATTTTAACCGAAATGTCTTACCCTATATCACACACAGCATTTCTGGCATAGGTAAACCCAGATTTCCTGAGAACCCTCAATACAAGAATTCCTTTAATTTAAAAACATCCTGATTTATCTTCTGAAAATCCAACTGCTAAGAAACAACTTCTTAACGTCCTTCTGAAAATCCAGCCAAAGATATTACTTGCTCTGTTTTGCATCCACATATTTCAGAGATGAGTGCAAAATCCTGTTTCTTAGCCCATGTAATACACTGCATTTCTTTCTAGACAGTAGCCTCTGCCAGTGAATACTATCAGTCCTGACTTCATTACTACATTTCACTCCTGTGGACCAAACTGTGAGCCACTTTTCAGCTCATAAGCTTCTTCTCTCCAAATCCTTTTCAATGTGTTAGTTCTGTTATTTCCCATTTGACACAACTGCTGAAAATTTAAGGCAGCTTTAGTTGTGGACATGTTTAAAATTTTATCCTGTTGAAGATCATCTATAAAGTAAGCAAATCAAAGTGATCTTAACATAAAATAGGGAAACCTTTTCTACCTGACATCAGATCTGTGACATCCCCATTTTGCTTATGTAACTGAAGAGTAAGATATGATTGATCTCCAGTCACTGTCTGTTAATAACTGTAAGTTGCTTAGACATTTGAAAAAAAATTAGAGACATGAAATATACTCTTCTTCACCTCTTTATAGTTATTTAGGAAACAAGCATAAGGGACAAAAAGAGGGGATTTGTCTTTCAAACTCTTCCTAAAAAGAAGGTTTTTTGTTTGATTGTGTTTTTTTTGTTGCATTGGTTGAGGATTTTTTTAAGAAACAGTGACAAAAAGCAACTTAAAGTGCTATATGACAGCCTTTCTTGTCATGTAGAAAGGCATTCATATCACAAAAACTCAAGTAATTTTCCGTTCTTTCTCTATAATCACTGATGAGGAAAGTAACTCTGGAGGATAATTTTTCCTAAATATTTTGCCCTGAGGTTATCAGTAGAAGCTGATAGTAACCTAGATTTCCACTGGAAGTTATGATCCTGCACTTTTTGCACCCCACCCTTTAACCATTCTTTCTTTCTCTCTCTCTCCTGCATTTTGGCTATAACACTCACTGATTTGTGGAGTCAATTGAACAATTTGATGATCTGCCTGCATACATGTATTTCTCCCTGCCACCTTCCTGCTTCCGCAAGACTACAGCCAGTATTAAAGAAGCAACAGAAAACACAGCAAAGGCCAGAAGGAGAGAGAAAAAAATCACTGTCAGAAACAGCCTGATCTTAAAACAACCCAGTTAACAAAATCAATGCATAAAGCAGCTATGCCATAAAATTTTAATCCAGCTTGACTGAGGGCTTCTGCCAAAAAGTGGGCAGTCTTAACCCTACTTCTGGCGCTAGAATCAATTCTCACTGCTCCAAGGAAGAGGCTCAGTTGAAAGCTAAACCAGCAGAACAGTGATTAGTTTTCAAGCTGCTTGGTCAAACTGGCTGCCTAAATACTTTTGCTGGCACAAGAACAAGGAACCCACAGAGAAAGGTATGAAGACATGGTAGAAACCCTTTCAGCTTGTTCTTAGGTTCAACTCAAGTGACAGGGAAGCTTAGCCTGAAGCATCTTTGTGGAGTCAAATCATAGAATCATAGAATCATAGAATTCCTAAGGTTGGAAGGGACCTTTAAGATCATCGAGTCCAACCATTAACCTAACCTGACAAAACCACTTCTAAACCATATCCCCAGGTACCATGTCTACCTTTTTTTTAAACACCTCCAGGGATGGCAAATACACCACCTCCCTGGGCAGCCTATTCCAATGCTGGATACCCTTTCAGTGAAAAGATTTTTCCTAATATCCAACCTAAACCTCCCCTGGCTTAACTTGAACCCATTTCCTCTCGTCCTCTCACTTGTCATTAGGGACAAGAGGTCAGTCCCCATCTCTCTACAGCCTCCTTTCAGGTACTTGTGGAGAGTGATAAGGTCTCCCCTCAGCCTCCTCTTCTCCAGGCTAAACAGCCCCAGTTCCCTCAGCCGTTCCTCATAAGACTTGTCCCCCAGACCCCTCACCAGCTTCATTACCCTTCTCTGGACACCCTCCAGAACCTCAATGTCTTTCTTG
>VZSZ01004337.1:295082-315745 GCA_013398815.1 Ibidorhyncha struthersii
TCCAGCCTGTCCAGCTGGAGAGCCATCCTACCCTCATGCAGATCAACACGCCCGCCTAGCTTAGTGTCATCTGCAGACTTACTGAGGGTGCATTTGATCCCCTCATCCAGATCATTGATAAAGATGTTAAAGAGAACTGGCCCCAGCACCGAGCCCTGGGGAACACCACTTGTGACCAGACGCCAACTGGATTTAACTCCATTCACCACCACTCTCTGGGCACAGCCATCCAGCCAGTTTTTTACCCAGCGAAGAGTACTCCTGTCCAGGCCATTAGCAGCCAGTTTCTCCAGGAGAATGCTGTGGGAAACCGTGTCAAAAGCTTTGCTAAAATCCAGGTAGATCACATCCACAGCTCTTCCCTCATCCACCAAGCGGGTCACCTTATCATAGAAGGAGATCAGGTTTGTCAGGCATGACGTGCCTTTCACAAACCCATGCTGACTGGGCCTGATCACCCTGTTCTCCTGTGTGTGCCGTGTGATGGCACTGAGGATGATCTGTTCCATGACTCTCCCAGGCACTGAGGTCAGACTGACGGGCCTATAGTTCCCCAGGTCCTCCTTCCGTCCCTTCTTGTGGATGGGTGTCATCCAGAAATTTGGGTGTGGTTGAGTGTTCCAGAAAAGACTCTCCATTAACTTTCTCCAGAAGAGAGAAACTATACAACTTGTTTAGATTAGATGTGTAATTGTATCTACAATTTGTAGATTGTGTGGTAAAATATACAAAGTGTGGTAAAATGAATTTCAGTCTTTAGCTATTCGCATTGAATTCAGTGACTCAGGCACCTCTATCCAAGGTTGCAGATGTTAATCTAATTCTTAATATTGGCAACTTGAAGTCCAAATGGGATTATTGATATCCTTACATTATTATGGGCAGAAGTTCTGACAGGATGGCATCCTCTGAGATTGATTTGTTTGGTTGGTTTTTTTTTTCTTTTTTAAATAGGGTATAAGCTGTAAGCTTCTTAGAGGGGGTATTATAGATGCTGCAATATTCCCAGTGGAATTCAGTGGTTCCTTTGCGTAAACAAAGTGACCCAGCTGCAATGAGCAACCTGAAATATCAGGGCTTAATCAATTATCTGGATACAATCAGATGACCTTGTATTTTCTTCTCAGTCTTTCAGGAATGTATTAAATCTGTTCTTACATAGGCAGTTTAATATCAACCTGAGTCTTTTTTTTTCTTTTTTTTTTATTCTTCTTCTTTGTTTTATCCTGTTCTATAGCTTCTATAGAATATTGAAGATGTCATGTTTTCTCTACCCAAAATCTAAATCCTTATGGATTATGTGAAATAATTCTGTGATGTCAGAAAATTATTCAGATTTGGGAATTATAAAAACCGTAATACTGAGTTGTATGTATTTTTATGACTTGTATTCTAAAAGGTCAGTAAGCAAAGAAAACAATTTTTTACTTAAAAGACTTGAGTTTCATTCAAATTCTAATTCATCTGAAACTCCTGTTTTATTGTGTCTTCACTGTGTTGTGAAGCAAAGTAAATTATCTAAATGCAGTGGCAATATGATATGGATCTTTGTACATGTTACAGTACTTCATAAGTGTTTTTTCCACATGCATTGAAAACTTTTTCATTAACTACCATTAAAGTGGGGCTGTAGACTGAGCAATTAAGATTCATGTCAATGTTGGGAATTTTTTAGACTATAGCAAATAAATATTTTTAAATAGGTTTATGGAGCTGGAATAGAATACTTAGAGTTTTGAAAAAAACTTTAAACAAGATATTTTCCAAATTTCATTTTTTTACCAGAACTTTGTTAATGTTTTGAGAATGTGGTAGGTTTACGTGGGTGGCAGCAAAGCCTCCACCCAGCCACTTGATCACTCCTCCCAAAGGGATGGGGGAGAGAATCAGAAGGGCAAGAAAACAAGAAAATGTGTGGGTCAACATAAAGACAAAGTGAAAGAGAAAGAAACAAGTGATGCAAAAGCAATCACTCGCCATGAGCAGACTGATGCCCAGCCTTTCTTCAAGAAACAGATACTTTAGAAAATCTCCCCTCCCATTTTTGTTGCTGAGCATGATGTTATATGGTATGGAATATCTCCTTTGTCAGTTGGGATTAGATGTCCTGGCTGTGTCCAATCCCGTCTCCTCACTCTGGGCCAGCAGAGCGAGAAACAAAGGCCTTCACGCTGTGCAAAGCACTGTTCAGCAGTAGCTAGAACATTGGTGTGTTATCAACACTATTTTGGCCACCAAGCTAAAACACACCACCATATGAGACGTTATGAAGAAAATTAACTATATCCATATCAGCCAGACCCAATACAGAGATTAGAAGATAGTGCTAAGATATGTGTATTGACATATCCCTCAAAATCTACTTACATAATCAAAAGGAATCCCGAATGAAATACACAATTTTAAAGTGACAAAAATTACCTAGTTTTTTTTACCTTTGTAAGGATATAAGACCAATTTTAATGTAGTTCCTTTACATTTAATGTAGATAAACATACAACTTTAAAGGGAAAATTGTATCCTCTCAGAATGGATCTATGGTCAGCATCTCCAAAAAGTTTAATCTGGCCAGTCGTAGATATCTGCCTCATGAAATGCATTGCTCTCTGAAGGTATCTACTTCTCTCCAATGTGTGTAAAGGGAACTTGCAGCAAGGTAAGGTATCTATAAGTTAGTTTTTATGTTAGATGAGTCCCATTATATGTATGTATAAGGCTTCAAAAGCAACAAAAGGACAAGTCAGAGAGGAGAAAAGTTTACTGCTGGTTCCAGCTGGGCCTTGAATTGGAAAAGCTGGTTCCTGTGCATTTCAGCCCCTGGCTCAGCCACGAGCACTCTATCCCATCACTGTGGAGATGATCATTTAGTGCTGTCACCACAAATAACATCAGTTTCACAAGCATGGGGGATGATCTCCTCTCCTACGCGTTTTTCTGCTTTGAAATGCTTTCAATATCCCTAGTTACAGATAAAATATTTTAAAAAAAAGAAGTCCCCCTTCTGCCAACATGGGTTTTCAAACTATGGCCTTGACAGCTGGATGTATCCCTAGGAATGAAATGACCAATGCCTCTAGTCCCTGTGAATGGGCGACAGCAATCTGCTCCTTCTGCTAATCTCGGAAAACACATACATATTCTGATAACTGAAACAATTTACTCATTTCATACGGGACTTGAACACTCAGCAGAAAACAAACGACAATACTTATTAACAATCATGATTTACCAAGGTTTTGGCTGAGAAACTATCATTAAAAAGTGGAACATTGTTTGATCTCTGTTTCCCTAAATTAACAGCCATTTGCTATGAGTTTCTATATAGACTTCATTTGCTTCTCTCCTGAAGTAATTACTCCTTTTAGCAAAGAGTCGTATTTGCATAGGTAAATCCTGAAGCTGGATGGAAAGCATCAAGATGATCTGCACTGGTGAGCAAAATCAGCACGTTACACAGGTGAAGGGCAAGTATAATTGATTCAGAAAAAAATAAAATTTTCAAATTTTAGATACCATACATGACACACTGGCCCTTCTTGTAATCAGATCAATGTGTACTGCAATACTGGTGTGTGAAGCTCATTAGACTGCCAGATTTCTTAAGGATTGTTTTGTGTTGTGACAATGAGAAGTCATCACAGTTTGTGATTCAGAAGTGAGATCTCAGGACAAGAGGATGGTAAGCCATCTTTCTGTCTGTTCTTTTGTTTTGGACTTGCCTGCTGCCAAACATAAGCTTGATCAGAAAATCTCTCTGTGTTCAGAATTGGATTAAAGATTTATCTCTTTACATATTTTTTTTACTGCCAGGAAGAGTTCGGTATGGGCAGGCAGGGATTGAAGAGAAAAGAATAAGGAGAAGAAACAGGCAGTGACAGAAGGAGAGAGAAAGAGATGAAAAGATAATTTCAACAAACACTTCGATTTCATTTATGAAGAAAAGTGAGAAATATATTATTCTTTGTGTAGCAGTACAGGTAATTTTACCTGTGTGAGTTATCACAATGGTGGGTATGTCATTTACTGTTACACTGGTTACATGAAAATGTGTACGCTGTTTTTTCTGTAGAAGTTTATATTTCGCTCACACATCAAAGTGATGAGATTCTCTTTGTATTTTCCTTTTATTTTTATCCCAGTATGAGGCTGTATTAAACTATCTAGTTCCTTTTGATTTTCTGAAGTGTATTTTGAACTTCTGCTTCAAATTGCATTCTGATTTCACAAAATGATTGTTAGTTTAATTTGAATTTTCTTTCTTCAGCATTTATATTAAACTTACAAGATTACTGGGGATTTGACCCAGGGAAAAATATGCACTTCCATCATGTAATTGGGATAATTTCAGAGACATATCTCAGCAAATCCGATAGCTCAAGTGGGACCAGACTTTGATGCACACACTAATTTTCCAGTCCACTTTATTTTACAAGGACTCCAGTAGAAATGAATGGACGTGATTTTGGTAAACTTTCCTTTGTGTGCTGAATAATAAATTATTCTGTCAGTTCTATATGCCTCGGTTCCAGAATAAGATAATTCAGTGTTTCATGGAAACATGCTTGAGTGAAAATTAAATACGCCATTTTTCTGTCCAGCTCTTCATGGATCTGGAAAAAAACCAGTTGCTGCCCTTTCAGTAGCTATCCTTTAGGCGTTTGAAAACTGGTATTATGGTCTAAACCAGCCTTCAGTTTTCTAGATCAAACAATTCCAGTTTCTTTAATCTTTTTTTTTTTATAGATCTCATTTTATAAGCAGATAAGATTTGTCTTCTTTTACTGCAACATCTAACTATCCTATAAGTTTGTGTAGTTTCTCTAATTGCTTCAAGTTGTGCTTCTTTTAAAGGGCTCCAAAACAAGACAGAATGAGACTATTAAAAGATTTACCTTCCACATATCCTCGAGATGCAATTCAGAGCACCTATGTTTTCTTTTCTTTATCATATGAGAAAGGAAAATAGTTTCTGAGGGCAATAGATACTTTTTAAGAATGAGACTTTATGGACATTACAAATAATTCCCAGGTTTTGTTTTAAGGATTTATTATTGTTAAAACGAGAGGAAATATTCAGCTTCCTTGTTTACAACCCTTTTCTTAATACACTTCAAAATGAGATTTGCTTTTTTGATTAACCTCATGCTTTTATTCAGGCTCAGCTTTATTCATCTATATCTCCATTTTATATTTCCACATTTGATTTCTTTCCAATACAGTATTTCTCCTACTTTTATATTGAATTTACTAAGTTTCAGCCTATTTCTCCAATTAATCATGATCAAAGTTCTAATCTTATTCTTCATATATTTTAAATATATATATGCCAAAGTTGGTGACAGCCCACATATTTGAGAAGGTTTTTCTGTTTCATCGTACCAGAAATTATTGTAAATAATAAACAGTATTTTTTTACAAGACAAGTTAATTGGATACGCAATGTAATGCAGTGCTATATAAACATATTGCTATTAGCTTTGAGTTATGTTCAGATTAACTCAAATTTACAGGTGTATCCATAAAGCAAGTAATCAGCACTGGAGAGGCTGCATTCCCGAGAATGCCTTTGAATAGTATTAAATTAGCTTAGCTATCTGTAACAAAGCACTGCATTATGGAGTGGAGGTATGCCCTGGGAGACCTCACTTGAATTTTTTCCAGTTTGAAAGGATAGCTATTAATGAAGAGTTTTTTCTAATATTTATTTATGTATTTATTGATTTATTTTCAACTGGCTGTGCATCCACTTTACAACTGTTACATCTAGAACACATTTCTCTGGTTTACTTATAAGTTTATGTCAACAGCTCTTACTAAATAAAGATTCCTGTGTATTTCTATCAACTCTACCCCATCCTTCTCACCTCTCAAAAAATGGAACTGACATGGTTCTACATAGTTTGTCAAATCTGTAATTTCTGATTCTTATTTCACTATTGTATTCTTTGTACTTACACACTGTTTAATAATTATCTGGCAGCATCTTTCTGTGTGTTGTTTTTATGTTCTTTAGTATAGAGTTTCACAGGTTCCTCTTTTCCCCTTTATTGAAAGCTGGTTTAACTGAGGAGTATCATTCACTAGTTCTCTAATGCCTAAACCAAACCTCCTCACTTCTCTCAGATTATAAGCAGCAGTGGAGAGATAACAACGTGGAGTCCTGTAATTGCTCTACTATAAATTTCTTCAAGCCCTCCGGTCTTAAATATTTCTAGCTTTAGCTAAATACTCTTTAAACTGTTCTCTCTCTCTCCATTCTTGCTTATGTCTGTACCTACATGTTGTTAATTTTAGTTGAGTTGAGCCTCTGGCCATAATCAACCTTTTTCATGAAGTCTCAGGAAAAAAAAAAAAAAAGGGGGGGGAGAAACATTACAGCTCCCTAAGTATTATCTGTTATATCTGCTATAATTCAACCAGCATTAGGATTAGGATGCTACAGAAAGATGAACTATGCCTCATAGCACGCTGTGAGACACTAGCTGATGAGGAGCAAGTTAGAGATCAGTTAGACAAACTAGATATCCACAAATCCATGGGGCCTGATGGGATGCACCCTCGAGTGCTGAGGGAGCTGGGGGAAGTCATTGCTGGGCCGCTCTCCATCATCTTTGAAAGGTCCTGGAGGACAGGTGAGGTGCCTGAGGACTGGAGGATAGCCAATGTCACTCCAGTCTTCAAAAAGGGTAAGAAGGATGACCCAGGAAACTACAGGCCGGTCAGCCTCACCTCCATCCCTGGAAAGATGATGGAGCAGCTTGTGCTGGGTATCATCTCAAAGCACCTGGATGAAAAGAAGGTTATCAGAAGTAGTCAACATGGATTCACTAAGGGGAAGTCGTGTCTGACTAATCTGATAGCATTCTATGATGAGGTCACTAGATGGGTGGATGAGGGGAGGGCAGTGGATGTTGTCTACCTTGACTTTGGCAAGGCTTTCGACACTGTCTCCCACATCATCCTCACTGGCAAGCTTAGGAAGTGTGGGATAGATGGATGGACAGTGGGGTGGATTGAGAACTGGCTAGCAGATAGAGCTCAGAGGGTTGTGGTTAGTGGTGCAGAGTCTAGTTGGAGGTCAGTAACAAGTGGTGTCCCTCAAGGGTCAGTACTGGGTCCAGTCCTGTTCAATATATTCATCGATGATCTGGACGAAGGGATAGAGTGTACCATCAGCAAGTTTGCTGATGACACTAAACTGGGAGGAGTGGCTGATACGCCAGAAGGCTGTGCTGCCTTACAGCGTGACCTGGATAGGCTGGAGAGTTGGGCAGAGAGGAACTTAATGAAATTCAACAAGGGTAAATGTAGGGTACTGCATCTGGGGAGGAATAACCCCATGCATCAGTACAGGTTGGGGGCCGACCTCCTGGAGAGCAGCTCTGTGGAAAGGGACCTGGGAGTCCTGGTGGACAACAGGATGACCATGAGCCAGCAATGTGCCCTGGCGGCCAAGAGGGCCAATGGCATCCTGGGGTGCATCAAAAGGAGTGTGGCCAGCAGGTCGAGGGAGGTCATCCTCCCCCTCTACTCTGCCCTGGTGAGGCCGCATCTGGAATACTGCGTCCAGTTCTGGGCTCCCCAGTTCAAGAAGGACAGGGATCTGCTGGAGAGGGTCCAGCAAAGGGCTACAAAGATGATTAGGGGATTGGAACATCTTTCATATGAGGAGAGGCTGAGGGATTTGGGTCTCTTTAGTCTGGAGAAAAGAAGATTGAGGGGGGATCTTGTTAATGCTTTCAAATACTTGAAGGGAGGATGCCAGGGGGATGGGAGCAGTCTTTTTTCAGTGGTGCCCATTGATAGGACGAGGGGTAATGGGCACAAACTTGAACATAGGAAGTTCCATCTTAACATGAGGAGGAACTTCTTTGAGGGTAGTGGAGCACTGGAACAGGCTGCCCAGAGAGGTTGTGGAGTCTCCCACTCTGGAGACATTCAGAACCCGCCTGGACGCTGTCCTGTGCCATCTGCTGTAGGTGACCCTGCTCTGGCGGGGGGGGTGGACTAGATGATCTCCAGAAGTCCCTTCCAACCCTGACGATTCTGTGATTCTGTGATTCTGTGTGACCAGGTAGGGAAATAACTGTACTGCTTTAAAGTTGGGAATAAAATTTGCTTGAGTTCAATGGGAATCTTTACAGTGACTTCAGCAGAGTTTGAAACAAGAATTTAGGACAAGGTACTGGTCCAGCCTTTAAGTACAAAACATATATCAAAATTCCAGCTTCCAATTTTGGATCATCAAGTATTGCTGATTTCTAAATGTTCCATAGCTAAGTTTACTGAATCTCCCAATGAAACTTTCTTTGCCACCTCCTCTCCCTTAAACAAACACCTTTTCCCAGCCTGAAACAAGGTTTGTTTATTTATTTATTACAGCAACAGGAATAGCAACCAAACTTGCAGTCTCAAGGCTGCGCCAGAGTCAGGCTGCTACTGAATGAAGGCCACAAAAGGAAGACAGTTGCTGCACAATGGCAACACTACGCAGCTACTGTCGATTCCGAGAAATAAGGATGTAGGGATAATGCAACTTCTGCAGTGTCACATCCTCATCCCATCAGCAGTACCCTCAAAAGAAGCAGTAACAAGAGTGTGACTCTGTGTTGGGTTGTGGAAGGCTGGATAAGTGGATATGTTTGGATGGTAAGATAAGGAATATTTATCAGATTGTTTTCCCCATCTTTTCCAATATACCCTATATACTAGACAAAATCATCCTGAGGGTGATATAACTGGACAGCTGCTGGAAGAAGCATAAAGTCAACAAAGATCTGCAGTAACTGGGGAAAAGATAAAGGTGACAGTGGGAGATCACAACCACAGACTCAGAGACTGAACAGAACTACCCCCCACACTGTACTGGAGCACGTGCACATCAATTAAAGGACATTTTAGCTTTAAATGAAAGTGAGAGAGTGTACTAGCCAATAGAAATTGTTAAGATGAGGTACTAACCTATAATTATAATTAAGGGTGTGTATTTCTCTGTTTTGTACTATATCAATATTCCAAGGAGTTTGTAGGCTGGAGTGCTGGCTTTATGGATTACCACCTAGCACCCATTTCTGCAGAAGTGATTTAAATAAATACCTCTACTCTGTGTGTATATTTATGTCTTGCAAACCTGGTAAACAACCCCACTTTGGCACAACAAGGGCAAGGGCCATATCCAGACCAGGTAACCAATCAGTTAGTCCAAACTGATCTATAATCTGGTTACTATGGTTTTCTGATGGCTGATGGGGCTTTGGATCTGCTTTGACAAAGAGAAACAATGAGTTTATACTAGGTATATAGTGTAGATATAAAGAATGACTGGAGATACATGAAGCAGCAATGGAAACTCTTTCTGTCTTGGTAAAAAAAAAAAAAAAAAAACTCTTCGTTTTTAAAGAAATTAGATGCAGAATTCCAGGAATATAGGGCTTTACACGTAAAATGCAAGAAAATGTATGTGCAGGTAGCATATATATTCCTTAAGGAAATTTAAGTATTAGTAAGCCATGTATTGCTGGGGAACATTCGTATGTACTGAGCTCAGCTTTCTGTACTGTTAATTGCTAGAATGATCCCCGATAAGCTTTTGGCTGAAGTAAATGTTTACTCTCTGAAACAATTTGTGTGCTCATTTCATGTGTTACCACAAAGATCGTTTCTAACAGATATTTCACATGTGACCACTATGTCTGGAGGGTCAGGGAATGCAACAGTAAGGATGCAGGTTATTTTATGCTGGTTGGCATGAGTGTCAGGAATGTTTATGGGCATTGTTTTTTCCAATACTATAGGCATGGCCCTACAGCTCCATTAATGGAGAAACAAAGCTTTTCTCAAAAGCTTTGTCTTAGTTCAACTAATTTAATGTTTTTTTTTCTCTAGTCTTCTTGTCTTATATAGAAATCTAAACTCTTTTCCATTTTTCAACGAGCCTACTAGTGTTAACTGTCCAATCACAAATGACCCGTTCATTTCAGACTGAAACAAAAAAGACATTAAACAAATCTGTCTTTTTCAGTGAAAATGATTGATATCAAACCTCTCTTGCTGAATAGCTGAGTCCTCTTTCACTAGTCTTCATATACAACTGTAATTAAAAAAGAAATCTGCATTTCCCTGGTTGGTAAACAGTTAGACAACTGTTGAGTAGAATTCTCTTGTAATGACAAGATTACAGTAAAAGGTATGTGTATGAACACAAGTGTTATGAATCTTTGGGTAAAAATTAGTAACAGACTTTCCAAACAATAAGAAAAAGAAAACAACAAAGAAAATATAATTCTTAATTCTCAGGTTCCAAAAAGGAAAGATTAGGCTGCATTGAGAGGGGGAAAAGAACTGAAACAACAACAAAAAAAGCCCGTCTTGGCAAATCTATACAGAACTCCAAGGAACAGATTCATCCCACATTCATCCCAAGTCTCTTTTCCCTTCCTTTCCCTTCCTTTCTCCTTACAGTTGATTTTCAGCTTAACCCTTCAGCTGCTGTAGCTTCAGAGCTGAACAAAACATGACAGTTTCCTTTATAATTGTTATAACACATACAGTTTAACAGACAGTTACTATGACGAGTACATGACACAATAAAGTAGGTTATTTTTTTTATTTGTCTGCTCGCTATTATAGAAACTGGTGAAGCAAGGAAAACATTCAGAATATGAGATGAGTAACACCTATTCCATGTACTCTTTTATTTTATATAGCAATAGTAGATTACCTTCAAAATTGAACCAAATAACTATCTTCATATAATTGGTAGGAAATACCAATATTGCCGACACAGAGTAAGAGAGAACATTTCTGGCAATTTTACTATCACATGACCTTACAAGCAGCAAGGTAGGCATAGAAACTAATGGAAGAGAGACAGTAGTGTTGGAAAGGTATTATATGTGAAGATCAAAACAGGTCTTTGTATGAAAATCAAAGAGATTTTTCATGCCTGGGGAAAATGTAGTAGAAGAAATCCAAACTCTCATTTGGGCCTGGTTTATATGACTGCATCTCGCCAAAGATGTCCATACAAAGAAATACATTTATATTTTTCTCTAGCTTTGATGGTGCAAAGCATAATCTAAGAAGCTACAGTTTACAGCAGAATGATGAATAAGAAGAAAATAACAGAATGTGCTTCAGCATACTCCAGGTCTGCCATGAAAATGAATGATCGAGAGGTAAGTATTGGTTGAGATCAGCTTCTGAAATGTTCTGTTCTGCTGGGTCTGTGAGGCAAGCTGACAGGGAGAACTGCGTGCCTCAGGGAGTACTGACAGAATTTTTGCAAGATGGACAACGCCTGGAGTGGCAAACCGGGGTGAAACTGCATCAATACCTGAATGTAAAAGGGAAAAGCTAGGGGAGATAAGGAAAGCAAAGGTAAGAAAACCTGAAGGTAGCAATTGAAAAAGTTAACATATATGAAATAAAATAAAATCATCCAATAAATGTCAGACTGTGTGGACCAGATGTCAGAAATAAAACATAACTCAATAACTGAAATACATACTTTAACAGAGATGGCTTCACACTACAAGAATCAATTCAGGGGTGTGCAGGCATGGAGTTTCGGTTTACCTTGTCAGATACAAGTATCATCCTCAGAAAGGATGGCTTTATTGTGATAATAAATACAAATAACCAATATAATTGAAAAGTAACTCAATTGAAAACAACCAATTTACATCAGTATAGTATAACTACCCATGAGAATAAAATCAGATTTCTGCATTTACGTTAGAGTTTGGATTCTAAGTCACACAGAAGAACAACATGCAAGGGCTTAATGGCAGCTTTTGGTTGAGTTATGTACTAGTTAACATATTTAATATGGTTCCACTGAGTTATACATAGAGAAAAGATTTTTATTTTCAAAACCGGAAACTGTTTAACACCCTAATCTTTTAACAATATCTTTGCAGATATATTTTTGTGTGCACATGTATCCATAATGACTACTGGATGATTCTTATGGGTTTTTTTTGGTTAAACATGTATGCAGATCTCATTTCAGAACAGAGGTGTTTGTATGAAAAATCATACAGTATTTTAAAACCATTTCTCCTTTCTGTCCTTAGGGGAAAAAAGACAGTAATGATAAGAAAATGGTTGATAACATTGATTTAGAAAAAGTGGTAGACTGCATGCTACAACAAGTAAAAGTTATCCACGTGTATCCCCAGCAGGAAGCTGGCTGAGTATGGAGACTTAACTTTCCTCTTACCTTCTCAGTTGGGAATTTAATACATTGATGAGACAATACAAGGAAGTTGCCAGTTCTTGCTGTTTCTATCTTGTAGTTAAATTGAAAGCTTTATTCACCAGTTTGTGTCTAGAATCCTACATACATCCTGAATTAATAACAAATAAAGAAAGAATGTAGGCAACATACTGGCCTAGAAGGTGTATCAAGGTAACCCCTTCATAAAAATAAACAGACATATCAGGATTGCACCACCTCCTGTTTCCAACTCACTCCCCCAGTGTACAGACATAGCACGCTCTATTTTGCAGAAACAAAAAAGCTTATTTTTGGAACTGACAGAATGCTTTCCTTTCACAAGGCACAGAATCACATACAACAATGATTTCGGCTCGAAGCTTCATTTGGTCAAGACTACTGCAGTTCAGCAAGATTGCTTTCAGGACGCATAAAATATTGCTTATAATCGGTGTCAAACCCTAAACTTGAGTACCTCTATGGAGACCAATTCCACTTCACCCCCTGCAACTCAGTCTTTTCCCTGACTATTAGCATAGCTTTTAAGTTTTTCCTAATATTTAAACCAAAATTCTCTTCTGCAAGCAGAGCCCATTATGCCTATTTCTGTTCTTACAGGCTAAGGGGAGTAATTAGTCCCTGTCTTCCTTAAAATACAGCTTTTCAGATTCAAGGACAATTATATGCCTTTGCAGACTTCTTTGGCTGTAGAATGAACATGCCCAGTTCACTTAGCTTTTTCTCAAATATTTTATTTTTCAAATATTTTATTAATTCTTTGTCTCTCCTCTGAGCTCTCTCCAGTTATCTTTTTTTTTTTTTTTTTAAATCTGCTGCCCAAAACTGTGTGTAGAATTCCAGCTCAGTCCAGACTAGTGTGGAGTACAGCATAACCATTACTTCTTTATTTTTATAAGATAGTTCTTTAAAGAGGACTTGAAAAAGGTAGGGGGAAAGTGATCCTAGTTATCTCACCTCTACCTTTTAGAGATATAAGAAAAAGAGAATATTCATGTGTATTGGGTTGACATGCCCAGGTGTTGGTAGCTGGGGGCTGCAGGGGTGGCCTCTGTGAGAAGAGGTCAGGTCTGCCTTATGCCGGGCATAGCTGGTTCCAGGAGGAGGAGGTGTTCCAGGTGATGGACCAGATATTCCCTGCAGCCTATTGAAGAGACCACAGTGAAGGAATGGAAAGAAGTATAAGGAAGAAGGGTCAGCAGAAAGAAACCTCTGTGTACTGACCATAACACCCCAGCACCTCATCCACCTGCACCACTTGGGGTGGGGAGAGGGTTCTGAAGTGAAGGAGGGAAGTTGAGCCTGGGAAAAAAGAGAGGGAAAGACATTCTTTTACTTTGACTTTTTGTTTCCCACTTCCCCAGTCATTAATTAAATATTTATTTTACTTGGCAATAAATTAACTTTCCTCAAGTCAACTTTCTTTTCCCCACAATGGTCATTGATAAGCTATCTCCCTGTCTTGATCTTGACCTATGACCTTCCTTGCTCCTGTTCTTCATATTTTTTTTCCCATCCCCCTGGGGGAACAGGGGAGTAAATGAGCAGCTGAATGAGCATTTAGCTCTTTGCCAAGCCTAACCTAGCACATCATGGTAGATTTTTAGGTTAAATTATGTGCAATTTTCCGTGATTCTTATGTTTGGATTCTTTCAAATGAGAAATAATTATATCTAAAGCCAATAAAAAGTTCATAGCACACAGAAAAAAGATGGCTTGAGTGACAGCTCACAGAAGTACCTTATTTATTAAAAGTAAAAGAAAAATAAAGAAAAAGAAAACCATTGAATATACTTGAGAAAAAAGCCCAAAAGATATTGTGAATATAATTCATATTTTGACAGCTACTTGAATCTGTCACTATAATCAAAGAAGAAATTGCCTGTCCATATGTCTACATCATTGTTTTACTTTGGATCAGAGGAATACTTCTGCAGTAAATCTGATCATATCCACTTCCTGTACTTAGGTTCTTATTCTGCGGAATGCATGTTTAATCCATTCAGATAAAAATAAACTGAAAACTGTGTTCCAGGAGCTCAATGTGCTCCCACTCCCGGATGGTATTAGGTCCAGGGGACCAGACAAGAGCTAATCTGAAGTAAAGCAACCAAACTGTATATAACGCAGATATTGGGTCCTCAGAATCATTTGTTTTGCCAAAGACATCTACTTCTGTTATACTTCACTACTTGCTGATATCCCTGTAACTCTTACTAAGAGAATATTTTGGTTCTCCCTTTCATTTAACAGTTCAGTCCAAAGAGAGGCAAAGGGCTCTATTCATAAGATGTACTGATCATCTTCCAAAGTAAATGACCAGAATGGAATACAAAATTACATCCTCAGAATGGTAAATGAGGTAAATAGTAAATTACTGGTTGCTGATTTCTGATTATTATATACCCTCTGTATTTCTGACTCTGTAAATGCAGTTCTAATAGGGAGAAATGTGTGGTTGTATTGATAAAACACTGACCCTTGCCTTGCGTTGCCTTGCCTTCCCTTCCTTTCCTCAGGAAATTTTACCTGCTAGATTGCTTGGAATTGATCCTCCGTGATCTATGACACCAAAGAAAGTTCCCATGTAGACTGCCATCTAGGGACTTCAGCATCTACACATGCATGAAGTCTGCATGATGTGTGGACTGCCTGAAGGTCAGGAATCATCAAGGCTATCTGCCAATACAGATGCATAAAACAATTATCAGAGCATTCAGCAAAGACTGAGAATTTCAAACACTGGAATCATGTAGTTCCCTCTCTCACTTTCTAATCATCATTTGGGTCAGAACAACTGGTGGACAAAAAAATTCCTTGTATCTCTGAGGTTTATGGGGACTTCCTTGTTGTGGTCTAGTTGTGTGCCTTTCCAAATCTGAAGGACTATTAGGTACTGACTGATATTTGCTGATTCCTGCAGATGTGAGCTGGGGCAACCACTTTTGATCCCTCTTTCCATCATTGCCTAGTAAACGTCCTCTTCTCTTACACGTATATGTAAAAGTGATCACGTAATAGCCTATAGAACTTACTTATAATGTACAACAGGAAGCTTCATTTGGGCGTTTTTACTTTAGTGAATTAAATATGTGGTGAAATACTTATTTTACTTATTCCTTTACTTGTTTTACTTAATCCTGTTCTTAAGTTCCTTTTAGGCTTTGTTATGCATGTTATATTGTTGCTCAATTTCCACTTGAATTTTCTTATCTATCACATATACTGGCTAGTAATCCCTGAATTTCTGCTTAGCATCAGAGATGAGAAAATAAAAAGGTGATTAGCTCATTGGCAGATTTACTTTTGATGAGGTAACAAAGCTTGCTTCTATTTTATTCTGATCAGGATTTCTGAGAGAGTCAGCAAGGGTTGAGAGGGCTGCCCCAGGAGTAGGATATGTCATGGTTTTTCTTTTGGCCTGTGTAATATTCCCACTTAGGGGAATATTAACATGTTAGATCCTTTGTACAACATTTCTCTTTGTCAGCATCTTGCTTTGAGACTTCTGTCCTTATCCTCAAAAAATGACACTTGGCATATGACTACAGTGGCTTGGGGATTGGATGGATTCATCTTCTGTTTGTCATTCAGTAACAGATTCACGCTGAATCCTCCACATGCCTTAAGATAATACTGAAGTGGAAAAAATCTTTTTGACATTTTAGGTCCTTTGTTTGTAAGACTTGATATTTGATACTCACAGGTCCAAGTTTTTTCAATTTTGATATTTGACATTTAACTGTTATTTTAATTCCATGTGACCACTAGTCCTAAACATAGAAGGTTCTTGAACAGGTACTACTTTTATTTCCCCACAGATTTGTATAACTTGAACAGAATCAAGGAAAACCAATACTAATAATATTGCCATAACTGTAGAGATTTTAATGACAAATTATTACAGAAATATTTATAATTACACACACGTATATGTGTAGATACAGATACAGATCATCTTTTAATAAACCATTTTTATAACTTATATTATGTGTGATAAAAATTTATTGAGATTGCCAGGAATCCACATATGAGAAAACATCACTGAGGACTTTCTGCTGAAGGATTTTCATTATACCACCTAAAGGAGTTATCAGCAGCCTTTAAAATGAAAGCAAAAATGGGCTATCAACACAGATGGCCACTTTTTGATGAGTCTGAATGCAAGCTTGAGAGGAACTAATGGCATAGTTTGCATATGGGTCACATAGTTTTATCATGCACAGAACTGTGCATCAGCCTATGAAAACTGCTCATAACTGACCTTGTAGTTTTCATTAGATTGCATATGCAAGTCCAAAACCAAAACAACTAGTTCCACTCTGTACTTGTGAATGGGGAATGGGGAAATGAACATCTTCTCCTGTACTGTTTTTTGTGTAAGTTAGTATCAGTCATACTAAGTCCTGTCAAAAAACAAATACAATAACATATCTTAAAGCACCTTCTGTTCCAAATGATCAAAGCTTTGTGCAAAACCTAAGGACTATAACCTCTACAATGGAAGGAATACAGAGAGATTAATTTCTTTACAAAAACAATGCAAGCATCAGGGAAGTGGCTGGTGTTTAGAGGATAAGTATTTTTATGAGCCATACATAGTTTGAAACAAGGTAGAAAGCAAGAGAATCTGAAACTTGTCTTTCTCCAGAATAGATACTTTTCAATGTGGGTGCACCATGGGAAATAATGATTGGTACACATTTTTTAATCCAACTTGTAAAAAGATGTTGGTTCAAGGAGACTTCTCACTGGAAGAATAACTAGTGTGTTATAAGTTAGCATTCATTTCCAGTGGAAATGAAGACTATAAAAACTGACCTATTTGTTTCATTCTAGTTGTGGTAATATTATTAGCCTTAGGTAATTTCTAAAGCACCTAGAATTTTGGAATTTCATCTGCCTTCTGTTTCCAGTGTGTTTGTAGGGCATAACTTCTCTGATTCGAGACCTAATGATACATGGTAGATGTTGCTGGATAACAGCCTCTGCCCCCTTTACTGGGGAGAGCTTTTGATGTGTTGTATGCATATCAGCTGAAGATTTCCAGATGTGTCCATGCCTACTTAAAGAGCAGTTGTTAAGAATTCGTCAAATGACTGAAAGGTCATATTAAAACTACCATACATTTCACCAGTGTTTAGAGTTCTTTCATTTAATGGAATATCTCTCATAAACATCATCAGAAGAGATATAATATCATTGAGGATTTTCTATGATAAATGCAATAGAGTAAAAGAAGATACGATAAGGTTAAAAAAAGGATGCATAACCATCTTTGTAATTATTAGAGGATTTTAAAAATTCTACTTGCTTACTATCATTGTAACTCTCTTTATAGATAGTAAAAATACATTCACAGCAGACGTTTTCTGGAATTATCATATCTGTAATACGACTTAAACACAAACAGATCTCAGAACAAAGCTTGTCAGTCAAGGGACACTATGCTTTCTCCTAGATAGGAATCATAATTATAAATCATTTCTAATGCTGATATACAGCACAGAGTTAGAATAATCAGGCTTTGTGATCCATACGTCTGATGAATATCTAATCAATGCATTCCCCACAGGCCATTTGATGTATCAGAGAGAACACAAAATAATACAGTGTCTGGAAGAGATTTTACTTAAACACAATAAAAATAGTTTTTAACAACTCTTCGACACTGTCTCACATAAGATCCTCAAAACAAGCTGTTGCTGTATCGCCTGGATAAACAGACAATGAAGTGGATTGAAAACTGGCTGAATGGCCAGGCCCAGAGGGTGGTGATCAGGGGCACGAAGTCTAATCGGAGGCCTAAGCATCAATATTGAGGCCAGTACTGTGTAACCTCTTCATTAATGAACAAGATGATGGGTTAGAGCCTACTCTCATTGGGTAATCTGAAACTCAGAGGAGTGGCTAATATACCAGATGGTTGTGCTGCCACTCAGAGGAACTGTGAGAGGTTGGAGAAATAGTCTAACAGGGACATTATGCAGTTCAAAAAAGGGAAATACCAAGTCCTTCATGTGGGGAGGAATAAATCCATGTAACTGTACAGACTTGGGTCTAACCATCTGGAAAGGAGTTTTGCAAAAAGGGACCTGGGGGACGGACAAGCTGACCATGAGCCAGCAATGCACCCTTGCAGCAAAGAAGACCAAAACCAATCAAGACTGCATTAGAAAGATTGTTGCCAGCAGGCCACATGAGGTGATCTTTCCCTTCTTCTCAGCACTGGTGAGACACATCTAGAGTGCTGGGTCCAGTGATGGGGTTTACAGTACAAAAGAGACACGGACATACTGGAGCAAGGCCAGCAAAGGGTCACAGAGATAGATAAGATATTTGACATATAAGGAGAGGCTGAGAGAGATAGGACTGTTCAGCATGAAGAGGTGAAGGCTCAGGGGAATCTCATCAGCCAGGATAAATATCTGAGGGGAGACTCTGAAGAAAATGTTCTTCTCATTCACATCCAGTGACAGGATGAGAAGCAATGGGCACAAATTGAAATACAGAAAAATTCACTCTTAAAAGGAAAGTAAAACTACTGCAAGAGCCCAGCACTTGAATAGCCAGAGATCCTGTGGAGTATCAATCCCTGTAAATATTCAAAATCTGACTGGAGGTGGTATTGAGGAACCTGTTCTGGCTGGCACTGCTTTGAGCAGGGAGCTTGGACTAGACAACTTCCAGATGTGCTTTCCAACCTCAGTCATTGCTGTCCAATATTCCTATCCCCTCATCTGAATTTTATATGTGTTATGTTGAAAAAAATCCTATGCATTTTATATTCTTAATTACAAAAAATCTGTTGTGAATATCTAATTTGTCCATGCTGAAAGAGGTTTAGAGGTTATGGATGGGTACCAACTTAAGTATGAGTCAACAATGTGTTTTCAGAGTAAATAAAAGAAGCTGCATAGTTGGCTACTTAAACAGGAATGTGTGGGAGAAAAGGGGACATTATCACTCTCCTCTACATGGTGCTATGGACACCACATTTACAGCATTGCATGCTTTTGGGTTAGTCCAGTTGAAGATGGATGGGGAGAACATCCAAAGACTACTATCAAAATGGTCAAGGTGCACTACCTGTCCTGTGAAGAGAGATTAAAGGAGGTAAACTTGTTTAGTCTAGTGATGAGAAGAGTAGGGGGCAATCTAAATGTTTCTCACAACTATCTTTATGTCAGGATGCAAAGATGATGGAGCCAACTCTTCTCAGTAGCACCAGATGATGCAAAAGGTGGAGAGGACACAAATTTGCAAGCATCTTTACAAGACATGTCATCATGGTTGAAACATAATACTAAAGATAATGACTATGAGAAATCACATTGGAGGAAAACACATTGAACCTCATCTTTAGGGGTATTTAAGATTATGACAACTCCTAAATTTGGGGTGAAAAGATTGGAGAGTTTTTTATCATAAATTCTTCATGAGAACTTGGGGCATCAATAACATGAAAACAAGCACAAGTTTCTGCCAGAATAATCAACAGATAAATATTTGTGGCCTGAATATTATAGTACATGCAAGTAATTTCACCTAGAATGTTCAAATTTGCTCTTTAGAGAACTGACAGTTAATTTCCTACATTTTAGAGCATCATAAACATACATATTACCTATTTATGAAAATATCACAACAGTAGTAAGATGAAATGGCAGAAACACCATTTGCACCAAGAACAAATACATCCATTTCTATTTTTGATGATGACGAAAATCTTGTTGCTGCAGATTACATGAGAAACTCCAAGGAAAATATTTTTTCATAAATTTCAAGCTGCCAAGAGGGCAATCCAGAAAGGATTTTTGAAAAATGGAGTGCTGCATCAGTTTATGTCGGAGTGGGATCGGATCCGGAGTAATGATGCAGTCTCAATATGAGTATGATCATTCTCCTTTATTAGGTGTTTTAGCAGAGTATACATAGACTCACAGCAGAAGCATGCGTAGTCAACAACATAGTGATTGGTCCAAACCACTTATTCACACACAACGCCCCCCAACTCGATTGGTTAAGGCCCTCTGTCAGCGTGCATAGCACACGCTGGTTCTCCTCACCTCCGTGGTCTCGTTCCCAGACTCAGTCCCGCCTTTATGATAAGCAAGGCCCTCTTTCTTCCTCCTTATCAGCCGGTCACGGAGAGATCAAGGACAGCATGTGCAGGGCTCTTTGCCCAGCTCAAATCCTGGGTTGCTCACCAGAATCAAATCATGACCTTTTCCTTTCAGGAATTCGTCCACAATTCCCCCTTCTTCTTTGTGAGCAATCCAGGCCTGATTTATCAATTTATTTAGGCTACGTTGTGGACAAGAGTACACCCAGGGTATAATTAGCGCTAACACAAATGCAATTATTAATATTCACGGATTCTCAATGATCGGACAAATTCATGCAACACATTCCATCAAAGTCT
>VZSZ01004338.1:0-16460 GCA_013398815.1 Ibidorhyncha struthersii
TGTCATCAATGCACTGGAGGAACCTCCTGGACTGTACATGATTGTGGTGTACATAATTGAGGTGATTCAGTTTTAAGAAGCTTACAGCCCCAGCATGCAATATGGAGCAACCATCTGGATCAAGATGAAGAATTTAATGCTGAAACTTATCTTTGAGCACTCCACTTCCAAATTCAAGTTCTCCATGATATGCAAGGCACAAGTTTGTCTTACACTGGCTTGTAGAATGAAAGGAAACAACTCAGCAATGACTTACATTTTTGTAGTCCTTGACATTCTTGTAGATGTCTGTGCCAGGAATGTTTCCAAAACCACCCCATGAAGGACTAACAGAAACAAAAAGAAAAGACATTGAAGGTAAACATCATACCTAGGCATTCACAAAACTGAAGGGATTGCTGCATACAAAATATCATAGACTTCTGTAGTCTCCTGTCTTCTGCTAAACTAATAGCCTCATTAGAAAAGTGTTGTGTCTTTGTTTTATGCCACTGTGCAAGGGTCTTTTTCCGAATTGTCCATTTTAAGGACAAGGTAATTTGGTCTCAGCCTACTTGCTGCACCATTTCTATGTAAAGCTGAATTAATAAATTGTTCTGTTTCCCAAACCAGAAAAATGTTTTAAAAGCAGATTAGTTTGGTTTGAATGAAAAAACGATTTTTTGACTCTGAAAAAAAACTGATTACATTTTTTCATTTCAAATCAACTGAAACAATACATTCACATTTTTTCAGATTACTTAAAACTTTTTGTCCAAATCTTTTGGTTTTGATTTCAGTCAATAACAAAACCAAAACATTTTGCAGTCTCCAGATACATTTTTAACAGTTGAACCAAATTGTTTTGAAGTTCGCCTCCCTTTTATATTTTGATTTCACAAATCTGAGTTGAATTTGGGAATGTTTTCTGAGGATCTTCAAATTCCATTTTTTATAGTCTACTATTCTGTAACAACTTTTGCAAGGCTTTATTTATGTGCATTTGTTGACAGTGCAGCTATCCTTTGGTATTGCTGGTAACCATACTTTCTGGACTCCAGGCTGAAGGAAAGGAGTTATATTGTATTTTCAGAGAAAAGATCAATGAAAAGTAGCAAGATGGCCAAGGAAGATTCTGCAAAGCCACCTTTTCTCACCATTCCACTACCATACGTTCTTTGAGCAGCAACAAATCAGCCACAAGCACAACATTTTGTCTTATTCCCATGCTTTCTCTTCCTCTTCTTTCACAGGCATACACTCAGTCTAGTTTAAGCAACAAGTGTTACTATTAAGGTTATTGGCATGTGCAACATACTGTAGTAGTATTACATGCTAAGAGTTACTATAATGATTAATTAATTACAGAAGCAATTCATACATCTTTTTATATTTGATCTGGAATGTTCCTATCCCTTTCCAGATTTCAGCTATGTGGGCACATGAATAACATATGGCTAAGTACCACCCCAGTACCCAACATGATACAGAATAAACACTGATAAAATAATGCAGCTTCTCTTTTATGAGGGCAATTAAATGATAGCACACAAACAGTGTTTTGTTCTAAAGGACAGATTTTTTCCATTTCAAAATTTTTGTAAACCCAAGCAGACTTTCTGCCACAAATCATCTTGCTTTACGCCATATTGTCTTCCTTTTTCATGGCATAACAATTCTTTCTCATCCTGTGTTACTTACAACTGAACTCTCAGCACAACTGTCAGCAATCCAAACAAAAGGCCAGCAAGTAATCCCAAATCAAGTCCCAGAATGATGGATGCTACACATGTAAAAACCCAGATCATCTGGAGAGGAAATAACAAATGTAAAGTCTCTTAATTGTAATATATAACTCCTGGTCACGCTAAAGAATCAATAGACCACACAACATGAGTAGCAGAAGAAATTAACTTTGGGGATGATCATAGCACACTGGCAATTAGCTGAATTCCATACAAAAGTCGTCTTCTTCCTCCAAGATCCTTCTATCCATCACTATCTTATTAGGCATAGTTAGCTTTTTAGGAAATAAGTTTTTTTAATGTAACAACATTTTTCAAGGATCCAGTTACTTTGGTGAAATTAAAGGGGATGCAGTTAACTATTGCGTTGTCTTCTTTCTGATGGTGGCAGTCTTTGTTAATCTTTTTTTAGAAATTGGAAAGAATTTATTTTCCCAAGATGTAAAATACTGTAAGATGCCCCACCTGCAGACATATAGAGAGGGAAGGGGGCTCCTCAGTGATATCTAAGAATCAGAAATGTTCCAAAGAGAGGTATTTCATATTAACAGGTTGATGGCACTCTCTAAATTCTCCACTAAATATTCAGGCAGAACAGTTGAAGAGGGCTCCTCAGTTCCTCTCTACGTCATTGCCCAGGTAGAACACTCAGTGGACCCAATCATACAAAAAGCTGAGTGCCCGTGCTTCTCACTGAAGTCAGTGGGATCTTTTACCTGTAAAGAGGACTAGTAAATAATTGACTAAAAAATTTCAGATCTACCTGAGGCAGGTACTGCCCAATGACACACACTGTAAAATCTATGCATAGTAAGGACACATGGAGAAAATACTTTCCATGCAATCTTTTCCTGCTTTAACAGCCACACTGAAGGTTGGTTCCACAGAAAACAGAGTGGGAGATGTGTACCCTGAGATATGGCTATAGTGGTTCGTAAGAAAAGCTTGTTCATCTGTCACTTAGCATACCAAATGAATCCACATTCTAGCTTGGATTAGTCTTGCTACACCAAGAAAACATATTTTCTGAGGACTACCTGAGTTTATCCAGGCAAACAGGATGCTAATGCGGTAACAACATAAATATATGCACGTGAATTAAGAAAAGGTCAGCTTTTCTGTCCCATTTAAACTGTGCAAAAGATAAAGGCAGAATGGTAAAGGTGGCAACAGGCCATCTTTATTGTGATTTTCAAGCCATCTCAACACAAGATTGCTGTAAACTATGGTAATTGCTACGAAGGAGTCATCACTGCACAGGAATACCCCAACTGGCACCCTTACTGTGGGGTATAGGGAATAAAGATAAGCAGAATACTATGTAAAACTCTCAAACAGGAAATTTTTAACTTACATCATGGCACTTGCATTTTGAGGATGCACACAAAAGTTTTCTGATGTTAACTCTACAAAATTTTGTTTATGTGGTAGTTAAGAGAAACTTGAATGGCATTAAAAGGCAAAAAGAAAACCAGACAAAAACATTCAGGAGAAAAGAAGAAATTAGGTTACTTACAGCATCCACTTTATTCTGTCTCCACAGACGGGGAACATCAAACACTTGCATGAACATGCCTTTCAAGTTAGCTATCACTACAGCTGCCAACACAGACTGTGAAGAAAAATCATGAAAAAGTGTTATTCAGAAGCAAAGATGCATATTAAGATAGTGCTCAACATTATACACTATATATCAGAGCCTGGTCTGGTCTCAGTCACCATAGTTTAAACAGGGCTGTTAATCCTGCCCATCAAAGCTGAGCAGTTGGATCTGATTGGTGCTGGTGGCTGTGCTGTGGAAGACAAGTATGGTACCTTTTGTAAGGGCTCTAGCAATTTCCCCAGGGCAACAATGGAAATCAACACAATCCCAGCGGAGATTATGCCAGCGACCTGCAAAGAACAGAGTGTTTATAGGAAATGAACTTATTAAGACTCTATCTTATGTTTCTAGGATTACAAAGAAAAATGTACAAGTAGTTGCACATTACATTTCTTTAGGAACAAGGAGACCCGCCAAAATGCCATTGTGTTCAGGTGTATGTGGGCAATCATTATACACTTCAGCTAACACAGAGGGAATTCAATTAAGCAGGTAATGCAAACAACTGCACGCAAGGTAGTAGCTCTTGGAGGGGTTATGTTGCATAGACAGATGAAAGGAGCAGAATCTGTGTGTCAGCCGGAAAAGGGGCTGCTTGGGTAACCTGTAGTTCTCCATGGTTAAAAAAGGCAAAGCTGTAGTACTGTAAAAACAGACGAGCTTACTCAACATGAGAAGGATGGCAGCGGGCAGATGATGAATGGCAAATGGCATGGCTGCTCAGGCCAGCACATGGGAACTTAAATATCTCATAGGCAGCTGCAAGAGGATTTCCTCCCTCATCCTGAATTCCTACCATGACAAACTCAGTCCCTTAATTGGGAATTAAATTCTGGGGAATTAGGCTTGAAGGATTTCTGACCCCTAATGTAACTCATGCTGTGTAAAACTTGATTGCCCTCTTCTGGCAGAGCTACAAAAATGATTCACTACCAGAGCACAAGGTGCTGGCTAAGATACTTGTGGCTTTCCACGTGCCAGCAACACAATCATTCCAGGACTATTTTCATCCCATTGTGAAAGCTGTGCCCTACATAAGATTAAATTTACCCGTGCACAGTAATAGTAAGAAGAGGCCATTACCTGAGTCTTTCCACCAGTACTTTCTTGGACTGCGGTTCGTGAAAGAGCAGTAGTTGCAACAAAACAAGAAAAGGCACCTGAAAAAATGTTGCTGAACCCAAAGGCAATAAACTCCTGAAAGATAATTGGACGATGCTGTAAATACAGAAGCCTGAAGACAATTTTGCAATGGAGAATGACAATAGCTTCTACAGTAGTTTATAAAGTAGGTGGCACAATAATATTCAGAAGAGTATGGACTCGTAACAGTTGTTAAATGTTTACACAAATTCCTCGTGTGCTAGTGTAACTACCTGTGTTTGGAAATCAATACAACAAAGTTGTTATACTCCCCCTAATGTGGACATACTTGTCTCAGTATAAAGACATTTAAAGCTTATTTCCATCAATGTTAGCAAATTTAACATCTCTAACAATTACACTGGTATAATTGCATCAACAAATGGGTCTAGTATAAATTTAACTCCCAAGTATCATCAGCTAAACAAATAATTTTAATCAGCACAACAGTCTGTGTTTAGACAAGCCTTTAATTAATGCAAATCATTGTATTATTAGTAGAATTAATCGGGAACTTTGCAATAAAACACAGTTTCACTGAAAACTTCTAGTTTGTTGAGCCAGAAGTTTTTCACTCTGAACATCCCAATGAACTCACGCTGAGTCCCAGGCAGCGTTCTCATAGATTTGCCCCAGGGTCACAGATGCTGGCGCCTACTGATGCTGGTTGTTCTGCTGAAGTGACAAGGACCCTGGGAGCTTTATGTCCTGGGATCTGGGCCATTCCTCTGCTGGGAAACAAGGCGTTTGGGAGCTGCTCGCAACCCCATATAATTGACAGAAACATTGTTTTCACCAAGCAGACACAGTCACAAGAGCTTTTCACTCACTGCAATTTTTTAAAAATGTAATTTAAGATCCAATTTTGACTCTCTCCTTTCTTTTCTCCAAAATGAAATTTCCTGTAATCTTTTCATTAAGCTCCAGCTACAAGAGCAGGATTTTGAAGTCATGTTCTTTAACAGAACAGATGTAGATGATTTCATGCCTATTCCTGTGTAACAAACAGCTGTGCTCTGCAATAAAATGTTGGAAGTATAGTTCCTAGTGTTTTTAGGTATTAACAATCTATGAATCTATGAAGACAAAAAAAGCAAACGACTGGCAGATAATAGTATTGACCTGTCCTTCAAAATTATTTTATTATCTTCTTTTATGATGTTATTTTAACTTCTCCAGTTCAAGTAAACTATTCGCCCATCATTCATAGCTGCAATTAACTTTTGCTATGTGTACAACTCATAGCATAGTATTGAAAGGAAAGCACTTTGCTTTTATAGACACTAATTCTACTACTACAATATTTAATTAGTATCTTTGAAGCACATCAGTGCTGGCAAAACAGTATATTCAACAAAAGAACAGCATAAGCAGCAATTCCAGGAATATGTATTATTCACTCAGATTTATTAAACTGTAAGTCAATGCATTTTAGGCAGCTTTAAATCAAAGTGTTACCAGAAATGAACTTTGTGTATTGTAAAGTGACCATCATATTCATAAGTACAATTTTGTTACATACTGCAAAACAGTGTTTCTGAAATCAAACTTCATGTAATCCATTAGTACTAAAATAAAGGACTCATTAAACAAAGTGCTCAGCTTATCTATTTATTGTAGTAAGTGTATTTTGTCACATGTTCAAAGGATAAAATTCAAAATTAGCAAAATGAGCATAGATGCAGGACAAGGAAGCTTTCTGACATTTTTTTCCCACGCCCGTGGGCCAGCCACATAATCCCTGGTGAAAACACTGAACAACTGCAGGAATCTCTAAGAGCTTGTCAATGCATAGCTCATGTAACATTCTAGCTATGTGCCTTCAGAAACCAATGGTTAAAACAATTCAGCCATTTGGTGCAGACCGTTATTCAGGTGTGTTCATCTGCTGGTAGGCATTTACTTTTGTGAAGCTGCAGGACTTAGCTATACAGTTACAAGTATATTTATATTGATGTAACTGGTGTCATGCTGAGAAGTACAATAATTTCTTCTGTAGGAATAAAATCATGCCGTAACTGAAAGGTTCAACTGATACAAGTCCGGCACGTAGACTAAGCCTAAATAAAGCTGTCCAGAGCAGCTTCTTAGCTTGACATTGTTTCCCCGCCCGCCCAGCAACACATGTCAAAATATGCCTTACGAGTAGAAATGGAAAGCAGGTTGCCAAAGCTGGCTATGTCAACTCAACCTTGCCAGAAAATTCCCCTATACGGTGATTAGCTTTAATTACCTTTTCAGAGCTACCACAGTCACTAAAGCAATACAGAAGGAATTAATTAGTATGAAAAGCCCATACTGAAGATAGAGTACATCTAGCTCATCTCTATGTGGTAAATTTGTCGGGTAATATATGGCCGTTTCAGCTATTTCTTTTCAATAGTTGAATTTCTCCTGTCAGAATTCAACTGTAGTCTGGAAAATGTGCGTGAATGATGTTTCTTTCATTTGGCTACGTAAGTCAACATGAAACAGAACTTAGATTCACTATGTTGATGAACTATTTTGGTTATACATACCTGGTTTCCATCAATAGCATAGTCATACTTGGTTGCATATACTTTTCCCACAGATACGGCAATAGCATAAGCAACAATAGCAATGGAAAAGGAGGCTGCTATCATCTGGGAAAACAGGCTGACATCTGGAGGTTCAGGAGGCAAAAATCTAGCATTTAGAAAATATATTAGTGTTATCAACTTTGATCAAATTCTGTTCTTCCTAGAATTGTCAAGGAGTTTGAGGCAGAGGCATACAGGTTGCTTATAATATGAAGTGTAATGTTTCAAGTTAATAAAAAGGTGGAAACAGCCCATTGACATACAGAACATGCTTATCTAGCTCACCATAGCCCAAATCCTGATGCTATTAGTCAGCAACAAAGCTCCCATTGTTCTCAGCATAACTGAGATTTGGCCTTATGATAGCAAAGTGAAAAAGTACATTTTTTGAAGCAATGAATAAAGGATGTATTGAGTAGTATGATGAATTACATAAATATGTTAATGGCACTTCATACTATTGTTAACATACTTTTTCTACAGATCTCAAAAATATTTTATCCCCTACTGTGTTTCCACAAATTTTAATTAATCAAGCTCTGAATACCAAATGGAATGTGAAGGTTACTACTGTGAAGTGCTCTGAATCTTTCAACTGAAAGTTTCTACCAGCATAATCCTGAACATCCCAGCTCCTATGACTATGGAAGTGACAAGATTGACTGGGATAACAGTTGTGGCATGATAACTCAGGCACAGAAATTAAATCTATGCAGAATTTCTTTATTAAAAATCCCTTAATTTTTTTTTTTTTTTTTACATTTTCTATAGTCACATATGTTCATGAAGCAATTAATTCTCAGGTGAACTTCGGGAATAAGGTAGACTTTCCTAAGCTCATTTTACAGACAAAGGAAAGCTAGGCAACATATTTAGGTGGCATAATTGACAGAGCCAGAAGTCAACCTGAAGACACTTCCAGCTCTGAATTCTAAACTCAGGTTACAGCTCTCAATATCTCTTTTATGTCTTTTCTCTTACCACTGTCATTTTTAGCCAATTAAAATAATACCTATTTCCCAGAAAACAAAGGCACTCACCCTCTTGGAATGCTCTTAACAATGCCTGCATTGTATTTTTTTTCCAGGTCGGCAGCATATGAAATGCCAGTGGCTACTATTGTCTGTAATAAAATAAAATAACAGTTTTAATACTTAAAAGGGGTTCTTGTCTTCCTGCAGCTAGCCCCATCTATTTTATCTGTTACCAGTTTTTGTTATGCTCCTTTGCTTACCACAATAACTTCTATTGGTATAGGTATGGGTATCTTGTGTTTGAACCGATCATTTATTTCTTTAACTACCATACAGACAAAAATGGTGAGGAGTCCAGCAATAAGATCTGCAATGTTGGTGGTACCAATTTTTTCAAATGTTTCAATAAGAGTCTGAAAAATAAAAACGACAACATAAAACATGCCCATGTCCACTTGAAGGATGTGAAAATACTTATGATGAGATACAGACGCATGGGGTTTTGGAGGAGGACGAGTTACTTCTTTGTTCAGGCCTGGAGGAGCCCGAGAATAACATACTGTCAAGGTGCTACAGTATCAGAGAATGGATTTAATGGTGAATTTAACTGAAAAAGCGTAATTCCAAGAATTGACCACACACGGGACTTCTGCTTCCTGTTTTTTAGGAAATTAATACTAATTAAGAAGAAATAAACCCCTGCTTGTGTTTTACCTCTACCTGTTCTTGGAGCAAGGAAGCGTCTTCTGTAGCTTCTTCACTATGTCTGACTAGCAAGGGACATCCTCATTTTTCTATTCAAAAGACAGCTAGCAGACCCACGGGCAAAATTCTGGTTCACTACATGCCCCATACATATGGTCTGTGGATTACGTTTTCTATTTCCACTGCTGATATGCAGAGAATGAGTATGAACATGTGGGTCCTACCAGGCTGTGGAGAATCCTACACTTGAGAAAAGCAGTCACTAAACCTCACCCTACAGTACATTAACCCCCCCAGCACAGTTCAGTCCCAAGCTGGAGGATTCTCACAAGGGGGCTGCAATAGGCACCCGTCTTCTCTACCCTTGTTATGCCCTTGCTTGGTCCTACTGTTTATTGCAAACAAGTGTACAGAGAAAACAGGAAGGGCTGATTACAGAAAAGCTATAAATACTTCTCTGTCCTCCCCCTAGGCATCAGGGTAATTCTCACTTGCGCCCTGTCTCCAAGAAAATTTAATTATTCCATGCATAGTGAAGCAGCTTTAACAGAACAATCTCATAGCAAAGGGGTTAGAAACAGACTTCTTGCATCCTGGTTAGCTCCCCAAATACTGAGCTGTCAGTTTAAAGGCAAGGGGAGGGTTGCAGCAGCAGTACGACTACTACCATTCTGAAAAGACTCCAGTGAAATAAAATTTCTAAGTGCTTAATCAGCTATATTTTCTAAGCTAAAGAAGAAGCGTTCCTGAAACACTGAATCAGATGCCTTTCTTCAGATGACTGAAGACATTTCTTGCCCATTGTACTGCTTACCATGGATCCCATTCTTACTGACCATCTCTCGCACTGCCCCACTTTGCAAGGGAACGGTAACTTCCTAACTTTGGGTTGTGAATTCTGCTAATGTTGGATGCTTACTGTTACAGTCTGTTAAACACCACTTCTGAAGCAAGGCCAAAACTTGCTGAAGCTGACAAGGCAAGTCACTGGTTGAGCAGATCAGAAATCACAATTTCTTTGCTCTACACACATCTGCAAACACATTGACTTGGCTCACCTGTAAGAACACAGAAGCTTTGAGCTTTAACCTAAAAAGTCAGCACTCCACTCAGGCTTGCAGGAGCTGGAAGAACCATGTAATTCTTTTTCAAAAATACTTTCTACTAATGTATCACCCTTCAATAAACATAAAAAATAGAAATAGAAAAACTTGCTAGATTAATGAGTCCCTCACCCTGCCGAGTCTGCTCTAAGGCCTATTACTTTTTCTCATCTAATTTTCCTTGTTCTGAGGGAAAGAGTTTTCACTAATTCTGAAAAGTCCCATAACATAATACCTTTTTTTTTTCCCAAATAGTCCACCACATCTTTTTTTTCTAAATTTTACCTTGCTGTCTGTAGTTATATTCATCCTACTATTGTTAATCTAGATGTCTAATGTATTTTTGCTAGTCTGGTTGCCTGAACTGGCATGTAAAATCTGTAAATATATTTTTTTGTCTAGATCAGCCCTTTTAGAAAGATGTTATTCTAACGTGAAGTGCTATGGAAGGTCTAAAATACTATGAAACTGAATAGTTTCATGCTGAAGTCAGTGACAAAAGTCTCAACAATTTTCCTGGGGAAGGAGACTATTCTGTAATATGAGACTTCAAGGAATTCAGTAGTTTTGCAATCCAGCCAAGATGTTTCGCCATTTGATCATTTTCTCTAAGATCAACAAATGGAATTGTGACAGCAACATTTAGCCTCACCTTAACTAGCCAGTATGTACCTGGCTGCAGGGTGGGAATCCACATCCTTCTTTAGGTATTCACAAGTATGGCTACAGTGTGGAATGAAGAACGATGCCCTTTACCATTCAGAATGAACTGCTGGTTTAAGAGTAAAGAGGCTTGGGACTGGTCAGCTTTGGGATATGACCTGACAGTGTTACGAAATTATGAAACACAGCTCACAATGAGCCAGAAAGCAAGGGGTGGGACGGAAAGTATCCTCCAGAAGTGACAACCTAGAGAAGAACAACTGTTTTGCTGGATAATTACATTTAAACTTTCTGTGAAAACCTACTCTGCCTGAAAAAGACTTCAAGATGGCAATTAGACTTTCTGCCTGGGGAACCCCAAAAGCAGCTACTTAATGCCCCACAGCTATAAATGAACAGCTGCAGATCCTCCTGAGAGTGAGAATTAAATGAATGCCCTATACTTACCACCATATATATGAACCATTCCTGTATGAAATGGAAGCAGAAGATAAACAATTATATAAAAATTCTGGCATAAAACCAAAACAGATTAGAAGGGCATACTTACATATATTATGGAAAGGACACCATTGTAGTTTTTAGTTGAAACATTTAGGACTATTTTCAATTGTGACACAAGCACTTGAAAAGCAGCTGCCGTTGTGAACCCCCCAACTAGTGGATCTGCAAGGTACCTCACAATGAAACCAATCTGAAGGGCTCCAAATATTACCTGGAAAAAACATGAAGAATAACGGCTTGCTAAACAACAAAAAGGTACACTTTTATTTGGTGATTTATTATGCTTTGTTCTTTCCTCTTTGTTGATACAGTCTTAGGACCATCTTCCCCCATTGCAGCCCAGCGTAGCTTAACATCATGCCATCCAAGGAAATAAGAGACCTGAAGAAATGTGTGAAAGGATGCTCCAGAATATACATCACTAGCCCTTAGTTTCGTGCAGGTCTCTTTGCAATCACAGGGCCATTCTTCTGTTGTCTGTGCTCCCAGTCATGCTGCCACAGACTCTGCCCAGGATAAGAATAATAATTCCCCAAGAGCTCTTTAGAATTTAAGGTTATTTTCCTTCATTTTTTTTTGTTTTACTACAGGAAAATGTCTTACTGCCCTAGTAGGTGTACCTAGAAGGTATTTCTATGCTGTATGTTTTCTCCTTAAAATTAAAGCAATATCAACCTTCAGTCTTCAAGCCAACTATTTTACCTGTAAAATCCCAACCAGAAAAGTGAGGGTACTAGCAATCAGCACTCTCTGTGCATCTCTGGATTCAGTGTCTATCATTGTCCCAGTACCATTAGTCCCTGTAGCATTGCTGCCATCTATGAGAAAATTATCATCAGGGGCCATGCTCAATACAACAGATCCCACCATCAAACTGACTACAGGGAATGGACCTGTAATGACAAACAGAACATACTAAAGTTTAATGTACATCAAAAAGAAGCATTTATCAGATTAGACAAGCAAACTCTAAATCAGAAAATCCATTTAATATTTTAGCTGGGCTACATTAGTAGTATTAGGGGGCCAGGAGCCACAGGCACTGCAAACATGACTTAAAGATACAATTCCTTCCTTACATAACTTACATTGTACATACAGGTGCATTTTCATGCTTTGCTTAAGCCAATTTAGGGCTGTACCAAGTCCGAAAGGGGCAACATGTTCCAGCGTCTCCCTTGCATAAGCACCACAACCAGACGAAACAGACCCCTGATGTAGCTGAAAGCAACATTTTTTTTTTTTTTTGGGTCATGGTTAGTTTTTAGCTGATCCAGATAGCCACATAGCTGCCCGGTCAGGAATCCCAACACCACGATGGTGGCAGGAACATGCACTAATGGGTAGGACCACATCTTTTGGCAGTAGTGTGGTATTACACTGGCTAAAGATGACTGAAACTATACTTCAGGCAAGATAACAGAGAGAGTAAGTGATCATTGTGTCAGCAACACACAATCTAAAAGTAATCGCATTTGTTGCAGTTATTTACTAAAATTATGCAGAAAAGGAAAATGTCACAAAATGTCTTAAAGAAGGGTAAGTTAATTTTACAGATACCTTACAGGACAATTAATGAATAAGAGTATTAGAAAAAGCATAAAAAAGGAGTGTTTGATAATGTAGAAAGTAGGAATGTCAACATAAATAGAGGTGACAACCCAAGACCTGGACAGCAAGTATGAGCTGATAGGCAGGGTAAGAAGAGGCTAACAAAGTGGAGAGAACATACAGAAGTATTTGACGCAGCAGAGAAGAAAGCTGATGAAAAAATGTCATATCATGCCAAAGCTTTGGGAGGGGAAAACAATCTATTCTTAGTAGATATGAACAAGGAAAGACCATACTTTGTTAGAATGAAGAAAAAGAAACTTCAGCAATCAAGTTGTAACATTTTTTAATTTTTAATTTTAAATGTGAGAACTGACAGACAATAAACCCCATACTTTAAAGAAAGTATTCGGAAAGAATCAACAAGGTTTACCCATAGCCTTGATGTGAGGACTTAGAGCGAGGCTGGAGTGGACACACAGGTTCTGGGTCTCCGCGACAGGCAAGAAGATGATATTGTCCACAGTGATCAAAAAAGGATGCAGCAAGGAAGGCTTGTAGAGAAGACTAAGAGCTCTGTTTTAGCCATCTTGAGCTTTAGCTGATAGACAAAATGTCTGTTCATACTGCCTACCGAGGCCTTGATCTTGTAATTTCTTGCATAGAGTATAGCCAAAGACAAGATTTAAACTTCAGCATAAACGCAAGCAAAAAGCATGCATGGGCACAACTGAAGTTAGCTATGCACAATTGCCTGTACAGAGAAGAAATAAGCCTGAAGTCCCCCAAACCCACCAACATTAATATTCAACACAACCAATTTGGTTCAGAAAGTAGTTATCTTGTATGAAATGTGAACGTTCACAGTAAGGATTAACATTTTGTAATAGATTATTCACTGTAACTTGAATACGTGGTTACCAACTGAGATGTGCCTTGATGTTCCCAGGAAAAAGTATGTCAGGATGGGGAAAAAGGCAGAATAGAGACCATATCCAACAGGAACTGCAACCAGCAAAGCATATGCCAAACCTGAAAGGACAGATCATCAAAACGTCAGATTAAAATCTCTCAACAAACTAATATCTTGTCTAGAATAGACTTCCAGAAAGATTTACTCCTTTTGTCCAGATACGATTTAGAATGTGTTTTGTCTGTAAATCAGTTGCAGGCATGTATGTGTGTATCAATGACTGTGAACGATTGTATGTCCCCACACTGATAGTTGGATGAGTAAGTACTGAAAGATCATAGAATCATAGAATTGTCTAGGTTGGAAGGGACCCTTGGGATCATCGAGTCCAACCATCTGCCCTACTCTACAAGTTCTCCCCTACACCATATCTGCCAACACCACATCTAAACGTCTCTTAAACACATCCAGGGATGGTGACTCAACGACCTTCCTGGGCAGTCTATTCCAATGCCCAACCACCCTTTCTGTGAAAAATTCTTTCCTAATGTTCAGTCTAAACCTACCCTGTTGGAGCTTGAAGCCATTATGTTCCTGTATTTGTGTAAGTAGCACAAAACATAGGCTCAGATGTGAGCCTAAGTGGGGTAACACTGTTCCAGAGTGAATGATCTGCCCCTTGAGAGAAAAGAGGGGTATATGAAGTGTTCTAGTTACAGCCAGAAATTTCAAGCACAGACTCTGAATTATTGCACTACAAATATGCTTCAGTATGTTTAGCCCTTCTGAAAACCAGGCCACTTTTTTTTTCCAGTATCATCAGCTTATAAACTTAAAAACCAAAAGTAAATCACACAAATCTGAGAGTTTTGATCCTTATCGTTGTCTTCCTTTATACACCCGTGCAAGCCGTCAAATCCAACAAACAATGAAAAAAAAAGTAAAAAAAAAAAGTTGCCTCCAGTATCATATTCCAGTTAGCTCCCACTGTAGGGTGTAGTATTCTTCTTCAAAGATACCGCAAAAGCCTACCAGAGCTCAAAACAATTGAAGTCCTGGTCATACTACTGTGACTAGTGGGAGGGCTGCAAGCAACACACACAGTTGCTGGGAGTTAGGGACTTCAGGGACCTCAAGATCCAAGATCCCAGAATTCTCTTTTGTGGCAAAGGTTTTGGCCAATTTTCCCTGTATTGCATGATTTAGAATTTCAGAATTATTGTATTTTTTTTTAAATTACTGCTAGATTTAGATTTGCACTAATTTGTGGGGGTTTTTAATGTTTGGGTTTTTTTTTAATACATAGGTGGGAGACCAAACTATATTTCAGAAATCAGTTTTACAAGTGGAATCTAATTGTAAGAAAATCAGGCTCCACTGTAAAAAAAAATAATAAATGAGGGTGTTACAGAAAGAGCTTAATAGCTGTTTTAAGTAATATGAAAAACCCATCTAGCCCAATTCATTTATAGCTTTAGAAAGGCTATAGTATAGAGTCCTGTAACGGTGGCACTACCTTTGGCAGAGATCTTCTAGCTCTGACACAGACTGTCTGCAGGTCTGCGGACAAATCACTTTGTTATTGCTCAGGTCGTCCTCTACCTGGGGCAGAAGTTTGTAATGCTTTTTTTTCTGCCAGTCTGTGCCTCCCTAGCATGCTCCAAGGGAACAGACAGTAGGGAATATTGTAGCTAGTTAGGAATGCGTAAACTGCTTTCTGTTCCCAATGTGAATCTTTTAGACCTTGTGCAAACACCTAATTTCCATTGAGGGAAAATGTGGAGTTGACATAGCTAGCTTAACCTCCCCCAGTCCTGAAAAAAACTGTGAAAATAAGGTAAGAACACTATTGAGAGGAAGGAAACGAATGCGCTGGATTGCATCAGGGTTATAGCTAGTCTTGTCTTTGAAAGTGGACCTCATCAATTGCCTCAGGCAGAATGGTTCTGCCCTTTAAGTCTCTCTTAACTAGCTTATTTTAATTAATTTCTGCTTATTCCTGCCACTTTTCTATTTGTTCAACCTACTGAATGCTTTTCTAATAAATGGAATAAGGAAATAAGGAAAACTTAATATTGTAAGCCATGTAAGTATCCATCAAGTTTATAATTTATTTTCTTTATGTGAAAATGCCACCATCTGCTTGAGGGTTGTTTTCTGCAGATACCTGAACAACCTCATGGCCCAAATTTTAAAGGAGAGTAGCTATCAAGGTTGCATTATTCTGGAGCAATAACTAGATTTTTGTAGGCATCTGCAGGAGAGCTATAGGCTGAGATAACCAAGAAAGAGAAATAAGACCACATGACCTATCTAATTTATCACAATGTAATTGAAATTTTAAATAGCAAAATGAACACTCTGTGAGTAAAAGGCTTGGGAAAAAAAGTTAAATACATCTTGATAGCGCATCAAAGGAAATGTAAATCTTCGGGCTGAGCACAGAAAAAAAGAATAAATTAAAGCCATCAATTATTTATTGCAAAATAATACCTAATATCTAGTATTAAATAACAAGTCTCAGATTTGTAATTCCATCTGCATAACATCCCCGTGCTCAGCCTTATAGCAGCGTCCTGGAGAAGAGGACCGAGGTGCGGGGCTTTACCTTGCAAGGTGGCGACGAGGCCGGTGCTGACCCCCGAGATGATATCGCTGACCAGCCACTCTTTCACCCGGTAGTTGGGCAGCCACTCCAGGATGGGCAGAAAGGACTTGGTAACCTGAAAGGCCCTTTTCCTTGAACATCTGCGAGAAAACAAGTGATGAACGTACCCCATGGGGCTGCAACTGGAAAGCCCCCGCCAGCCCCAAGCTGACAGAAAGCCGGGGCCAGGCCCGTGTTAAGAGGCAGAGACTGGCAGGGTCACGTCTTCCAGACAGGGATCGGTGTTAAAAAGCCCCTCCGCGCGCTTCCATATGAAGGGAAGCAAAGATCGATCTGTGGACACATCGGGGCTCTTTGGGCCGCTTTACCCCTCGGCGGGTGGCGTTCACCGGCGCCGGGACAGCGCGT
>VZSZ01004338.1:17085-48588 GCA_013398815.1 Ibidorhyncha struthersii
CTCCCCGCTGCGACCCTCCCAGCCCCGCGGCGGCCGCCGGCCCCCCCTCCGTCCCCCGTCCGTTCCCCCCTCGGGGCGGGTGGGCTGCATTTCAAAGGCGGCCGCCCGGCAGACATGGCGCCCGGGGGCAGCGCGGGATGAGGGCGGCTGTCGGGGGGAACTGCTCTCCGGCCTGCGGAGCGGGGCTGTCTGCACGCACACGGACCCCACCGACAGGCGCATGGTCTCGTCCCCAGCCACCGCCTGCCCAACGGCGGCCTGAGAAAGTGCTGGCTGTTAAGACGAGCCCCAGGGGACAAGATAGGAGCAGCCACTCCACCGACTGCGTGGCCCACAGGGAAACCTCCGCCGAATTTCCAAAGCCCAGCTGCGTCCCGTGATCCAAGCTTTGGGAATCGGCTCCACGCAGAGATACGAACATCTAATAAACTGCATCTGCTCTCCAAACTGTCCCTGGGCTCATTTGGCAGGAAGAAATCATTTGGAGCCCGCGGAGCTCTTTGTGTCACAGCTGCAATGACAGAAGGTGGCCCGGGGGCTGCAGCTTCTCGTTTGCCCGAGGGGAGTCGGAGGGAATGGACTCCTTGGCAGCCCTTGCTGTAATTGATGATTAGAGATAAGACTGGGGCTGAAAAAGTCATCCCTTCGTGCTGAGTACTGCTGGCTACATTGCAGCTCTTCCGTGTTAGGTATGGAGGACGACCTGGCAAAGATCTTGCAAGGAGTGAACTGAAGCGTGTGTCCTTCACCCCCTGGGAGATGTTTCAAATGTAGAATCAGTGCCAATGTTTCGACTAACACCACAGAGGTGCTGAGGGTACTGCATCAAGGAAAATATTTGTTCAAGGAACTACTCAGGCATGGATATGCTCGATGGCCTTGGTTTCAAAGCATTTCAGTACAGTCTTAACTTCCGGCATGTTGAATCCATCATTGCTAAACTGGAAAGAAGCTACTTGCTGCAAGTACGTTTCCTAGCGTAACACAGTTCAGGCTTTCTAATTCTGCAACAGGCTTCCCCTGCTGCTGTACTGTAGGAAATGTCTAGGAAAACTGCTCTGATCTAAGCAACATTGCATCATGCAGTGAAACAGCCAGCTTCCTAAACTGAGTCCCAAAGTTTTGCAGAAGCTTGTAAGCATGGCACTGGAGTAAGTAAAAGCCGAGAGTTAATGTCTAGCAGTAGGACTCTGTCTTAAGGAAAGTAGTCTTATGTAATTGTTACTCACCACAGAGTGGGAAAGCTTTCAGTTTTTTTTTGCTAGCAGATAATACTATGGGTAAATGGAATTAATGTTGGAAAACAGAAGGGTAGCTTGATTCATTTAGAAATATACCAAAGCACATATGGAAAACTGAGCTGGCATCAAAATGGGGTAATCTATTGAGTTAGAATCCACTACTGATAAAAATGGAGTAGCATGGAAAGTAGTTTTGAAATCTAACTTTGAAAAGCTGTGGTGGTAACATCTCCTTAGGATCTAAAATTAACGCAAAGGCAATAAAATGACTCCAGGAGGTATAATGGCTTCTAGGTTAATCATTAAAGTGAAGAATAATAGCAAAAACATTTTCAGGAACCCAACACAGATGCCCTACACTCACAACATAAATTCAATTTTCAGGACTGGATGTGTATCACCTATTATTTTCTCCTAGAACACCCATGAAACTACAATTATCTTATTATTCAAATAACTAGGATTTTAGAAGAGAACTGGGTGATATCAAGAAGATAAAAAAGTCATACTGAACATGGCAGTTAACACAGGAAGACTACAATCAGAAGAATCTTAATTGACTGTAACCCACACTCCTTGCAAATTTGTTTCCTGCAGCTCAAGTCTGTCTGAATGGAACTCTAAGGTTCAGCATATCTGGTACTGTAGGATCATTAGCAGATGATGTACAGACAAGAACTCTGTTGGACCATGCATATTGGCAGGACAGCAGTATGCATGTTTGAGGACAAGAGGTTTCAAGAAAAAGACTCCATCTGTGTAACACAGTGCACTTACCAGAATTTGAAAAGAAAATTATTTCAGGATAAAGAATGCAAACTCTAGGTCAGAATGGATCCCATGCACAGAGACAGATCTGCGTGAAATCAGAAGCAATGAGTTTCTAAACTGCGATGTTGCTGACTCCGCTCGCATGGCATCCCCTTCCCCTGGAACACTAAACCTTCAAGCTAGAAGACAGGCTTTCTTTTCTTGTTTTGTTGGCTTGAAATCTACATCAGTCTTCTAAATCCTTTTGTTCACCTTACTGTTTGTCACTATTTCCTACTTAGATCATGTTGTTTTTGTACTTGGTATGAGATAAACAACCTAGGATGGATACACAGCCTGTTTCCAAGTCCTTGCTTACAGTATCACTGTATACTCTGTTCCCAAGTCTAAATGCCTAAGTCATGTCTGGAGAAGAATCAAAGCCTACGATTTTGTCCTTACTGGCCAAAAATAACAGTCCCTCTCTTGCTTCCTCTCACATTATCTCTTTTCTGTACCATGCCTTAAACTCAAAAGGAAAGGAGTAGTTTAGCACCTTCCCAGCCAACTTAGTTTCTTCTCCCATCATCACAGGAATATGGGTTTAAACCTCAGGCTAAGTAAGATGCAGAACATGGTCTCTTTTTCTAGGTGAGCAGCTATTAAGCTACCTCACAAAACACAATTATCACTAAAACTACTGCCTCTTCTTGGCTGTGTTTTCAAAGAGAAGAGTAAACCCAATCAGACTACACAGCCAGCCTGATCTCAGGCAGCAGAATAAAAGAAAGAATTTAAGCTATGACTTAAATAGTCAGAGCTTAAGCTGCAAGTCTTGCAGACCTGCTTTTATTACAGCTGCAATTGGTATCCCATTTCCAGACAAATGAGCTTTGCGAGATGCTTCCCATTTTCATTTTCCCTCATAGCTGGTTTTGGTATCTCCTCACTTCCAACGGACATGCCAGCGCTAGTATCTAACTCCCCCTAGTCACTAAACATAGGGGGTAGGCTCCCTCTCAGAGCTAAACCCTGGCACACCCAAGCATGTGCAGGAATCTGAACATCCCAGACTTGTGTTGGTGTAGACTGAGACCGCCTTGGTGGAGTTCAGAAGGGAATCCTCTAGCACATATAGTCCTGCTCTGTAGGAACGTCGCCTGCTCCCCCCTCCACTCAGCTCTCCCAAAGCTGGGGATGGAATAGTGACACCCTTTTAGGGCAGACTTGTGCACTTGCAGGTGATAAGAGGAATTTCCTATGGACCACAATTGTATTTCAGAGTGATGGACACAAAACTAGAGGGACTCTCTTGTTTTCCTCACAAATACACAAATGCCTGTCCCTATTTGCACATTGCTTCCAGAGTGAAACACAAGTATTACGTTTTATCATAGAAAATAAAATACTCCATGTTATTCCTGAACTGGGGATGCTCAGTTCCAGAACTGTGATTTCAGACATTACACAATTAATGTACACAGTAATAATCAGCACAGAGTACTGGAAAGACATAACCAAGAGCTGATTTTCCAGTTCAACTTTATCTGTAAAACGATTTGTATCAGGTTGCCTCAGGAGCCAGATTACAGTTGCCACTGGGATAAGCACTGCCCAAAGGCAAGGCAAAACGAAGGTTTCTGCCCCAAAGAGCTTACAAAGTAAATTCAGTATTCAGTTGCTTGAAGGACAACTCAAGAACTGAGGTAGTCATGTAACACTTCCACACTAACTTTGCATTTAAAAAAACCCAAACTTAAATGTTATTTCAATGCAGAGTAAAAAACAGAGCTTTCACCCTTCAAAGTAAGTTAGGAAAACACAGTGTCTTTTCAATGAGGCTATGTAGCTAGGGACTACTGTGGCAGCAAATACAGGTAGCGCTAACGCAAGAGTACGCTTTCAGAAAAGACTCTGCACAATTTACATTATTAAAGATATATTATGAGATGTTTGTTGCAAAAACAGAAAAAAGGGAAAAACATCCTGCCTAGCTAAGGGTGCTTTCATTTAAGGAAACACCAAAGCATGTAGTTAGGTCCATTAATATTCAGGTCAGTTCTCATGCACCCACCATGACCTCACTGCTTTCTTGACTCAACAGAAAAAAGGGGTTTAAGAAAAAAATGTGAAAACACATCTCAATTTTTTTTTTTTAAACTATCATCAGTTAAACCTGTGCAGATATTTTTGGAATTAATACTCTCTCCTATGCTTCACCACCAAAGTACTGAAAAGGCACATTCCTACTTTTGTAAAGAGGGAAAAAAAGCTCCAAAACAACCAGACAATTACTTTGACATTATTTAGAGTATAAAGAGCTCCAAATTCTTACTTCTGGAGACATACCCAGAATTAAATCAACTGTCGAACATGAGTGCAGGAAGTAATTTTTGATTCCATCAGTATTAGTGGAGATTTAACTTTTTCTTCAGCTCTTTCCTGCAAAATAGGCAAACATGACCAGAATCTGACCAAACACCCTGAAAGATCACGAGTTAAAACCACAAAATTTTGATTCACTCTTTCCATGTACATCAACCATAACTTAAAACATTACCAACAAAAAATCCCATACTTAAAGTTGATCAACCCAGACTCCTGCAGGCTCTGAACATATAAAAAGTGTTGTGAAACAATGCAAAGCATTCTGGAAGACTTGCTATCTACTGGAATTTCCAGATATACTATTTAGACTTCTAATTCTACAAAAGAAACATGTCCTTTCTGAGAATACAGTTCTACAAAGCAGATACTACAAAATATTTTCTATCTGAGTAAAAAAGGATTATTTTTATCTGAACAAATCTGGTGCTCCAGAGCTGAGCATGTGGTAACGCAACTCAGTCAAATGTGTGTGACCATCCACAACAGACATGCAGAAAAACGGTGACGGTAATATTCTACTCTGTGACAGGGAAATCTGGTAAGTGATACAAATAACGGACATGACAGAAGAAATGACTGGAGGCAAAGTAGGAATCTGTGTGTTTTAAGCAATCTCTAATTTTTAATTAAGGAACCATTCTCTGTGGCCTGGTATGTAGGGTTTTTTGTTTTAAGCTGTTGTCTCCTTGATCTCTCAAGAAGTGGATCCCCATCTTCCGAGCAGCCAGCAGGGCGCTGTTAGGCTGAAGTAGATGATGTAGAGGGCAGTGAGTGGGTACCACAAGTTGAAACTCGCATGTTTAAAAATACCGGGCATTGTTTCAGCTTCTGGGGGAGTAGTGCACAGCACTATGCACTCCTTCACACTTCAGGCACGCTCTACAGCAAAAATTACTGTAAAGCATCTGGACCTCCTTCTCAAGGGGAAGTACAGATACCATCAGTGCATTCACCACTACCCATTTTTTGTTCCATGTTATTTTTTCTAAGATATATTTTTAGGGATGAAGGATCCAGTGCATGACATCTTTCATTGTAAGTTGCTAATTATCTACTTGCACTATAGGAAGAAATGCTTGAAATTTAATGAGCAAGTAACAACAGTAAATAGTAAGTAATATTTGCTTTTGTTCTGTCTTAAAGTAAGAAAAACAGGTGAGTTTTTAATTGTTATTAAAAACCACACTTAACTATTATACATCTAAGGCTTCCAACCATAGTCTTTAGATCAGACTGGACGTAGCATTCCACCATAATTTTAAATATTTCAGAAGAGGGGCAGGGAGGGAAAAATATAAAAATGCATTCAACTACATCACCAAAACCTGTGCGTATGTGGGTATTAAAATCTGTAGCTTTTCCTGGAAGTTTTGATATGAACAAACAAATCTCCAGTGTTATAGTACCTCTGAGAACACATTCTGTACTACTTCATCCTTGCTGAAGTATTTTTTAAAAAAACATATGCATTCTTACTTAATATGCTATGTTAATATGCTTTATAGGACTTAATATGCTATGTTTAAATTCTAAGCTAAACAAATCCTATTTCCAGAGCAACCTAAACTACTCCTATGAAGAAGGCTGTATTTCCAGGAAAAGTTAAATATCACCAAGTTAGAAGTGTATTTTGTTCTTTGTGTATATACCTATTAACTCTGATGAGATAGTATATTGGGAGAGATTTACACGAATAAACCCAGAAACTCGTGAACTTAAACAATCCCTTTAATATAACAAACATATCCAACTTTCAAATATAAACTGGCATCAACTAACAAAAAAGAAACTCAAAACAACTTTCTGAATGCCAAAAAGGGCTTATGCAAAACAGTGCACATTTATTCGAGGTATCGTATCCATGAAAACAAAACAAAACAAACCCAACTATCTACATTTAAAAAGAATTTTTACTTAGCAAGGCAAAAGAAGTTAGGTGGCACATACAGAGTAAACAGATGTAAACTGTAAAAATACAGAATGTTAGTACCAACCAACCCCAAACTTTGGTTATGAAAACTGAAATAACCCAATATATTAAAGAAAAATAAATCAGAGGCATGCAAAATATTGTTTGTTAAAATACACTCATCCATGTGGCTAAGTGAAGGTCACAAGGTAGTGAGATGGATTTGGAAATGCGGTTTTCCTTCTTTATTTTCCTTAGATTGATTGTCATTCAATTTTCCACTGAAGTGGAACGGCTGATGAAAAGCTTTCAGCCTTCTTCAACCCACTGGTAACTGAATTTTTGAAGACTCCAAACAGGTGTTACAAAGGAGGTTTAGGTAACTGTGTTTTTATGATACAGCATAATACACAACCTTGCTCAAATGCCACAAGCAAATGGTGCATGATCTGTTACCATTCTGGAAAGCAAAAGCTTGGACAACAGTCGAGTTTCTCCAGATGGAATTGAAAGATTTTCGAGTTTCTCCTGACAAGACCAGTGACAAACTCCATGGTAAATCAACTAAGTCACTTGACAATTCATTTGCAACACAGAGTATTTTGGCAACCAAGATATATTAAAGGAATCTGAATAGCGACCTGCCAGTGCATGTGCTTTTTGGAAAAATCAAGTTTTGTTTCAGATATGCATCAGGAGCCTGAACAGCATAAGGCTTTTCACATTGAAGCAACTGTAGCCATGCCATCCATCCTAGATGCATCTACAGGTCTTTCTTGTCTTCTGCTTCATTTAAACTGGCCTGAAAAGAGACAGATTGAAAATAATTTTTTATGTTGGGCAAGATCAGAAACTGTTGACTTCAAATGCCACATTTTGTCCCCTTTGTTCCCCTGGTTTGTTCACTATACACGCTCAGAAGTTGTCATCCCATGAATACTACCCCACATAACACGTGCGGTTCTGATCCTAGTACAGTAACAGCCATGCAGCCTACTTCTGCTCCCCGTTCACGTTACACCTGAACTGCGCAGCGAACTCAGCAGAAAACATTTTCTGCTATCAATTGATTTATCCTTAGGAGCTGAATCTCCTGGGTGCTCAGTACCTTTTGTTCTTTCCATTCACAGGTAAACACAGAAAACTGTAGGGATGTGTGTTCTACACCACAAGACTGTTAGAAATGCAGCAGGACTACTACGGCTCATTACACAGGGAAGCACAACAAAGATAGGACGTGCATGGTGGTCTTAATTCAGAGACCAGTTGAGCAATCGCTAGAGGAGTATAGGGTGAGGCTGGGAATCAGTAAGCAGTTTCACAGACTACAGGAAAAAGATTATAACAACCTCAAATTTGCTTTTTTAAAATTTTATTTTATTAACACAGGACCAACAGCCAGCTCTTCTTGAAAAGCAGGCCACTATAACTTTAACATCAATCACAAGAGGAAATGTCCTCAAGTTACACCAGGGTAGGTTTAGGACGTATATGAGGAAAAAGGTCTTCACAGAAAGGGTTCTTAAGCACTGGAACAGGCTACCCAGGGAAGTGGTGGAGTCGCCACACCTGGAGGTATTCAAAAGATGGGTAGACATGGTGCTTAGGGACATGGTGTAGTGGCGGTTTTGGCAGTGTTAGGTTGATGGCTGGACTTGATGATCTTAAAGGTCCCTTCCAACCTAGACAATTCTATGATTTATTTTCTCCCAAGACCACTACTTGTAAACAGGCTAACTTTCATTTTTATTGAATTTTGGTTGAATTCTGAGGCAGGCATTAGGCATGGAACATACAAACACCTGTCAGACAACTTAAAGAACAACCAGGGCTCCCAGTTCTACCAGAAATAATTACTGTACTAGGTATTATAGCCATGTGCAATCAAACTGCTAATTGAGCTTTTGCTTCCTATGTTGTTTTTTTATTATTTTATTTTGTACTTCTGTTTGAATTTTTAGAGTAGCCTGTTTTTAGCCTAGGCTGTTTGTTGGTTTGTGTTGGTTTTTTTTTTTTTTTTTTTTTTTTTTTTTTTTTTTNTTGTTCTTGCTTATCAACAGTATTGCAACATTTATAATTGCAAAATCATGTTTAAAGAGCAAACAAAATAAAATTACTCTTATAAATGGTGTATATACCACACACACTACTCCTATCATTTTCTTACAAGATTTCAGTTTGATCATCACATGCAAAACTATCTGAATCTTATTTCCCAAGTGACAGCAAAATCAAGTCTAACGATGACCTGAGTTTTGTCACCTGAAGTGTAAAGAAGAAAACGCTAATAGCTTTGCTGTCCAGTCCTTAAAAAACAAAATTCTACTATTTTGATGAAGTTTAAGGAGTGCTGCCCATTGTAACTTTATGCTACATTAAAGATTTTGGTAAATTCTCTTGCATAATAAATACCCAACAAGCAGAATTTTGCTCGTACAATTTCAGAACATGGTGCTCACACAGCAATCCAGAACCACCTACCTGAAGCCATTCATATCCTTTCATCAGATGATCGTATTCTCTTTTAAGGCCTTCAGACTGCTTTTTAACCACAGTCACTTCATTACTTGCCTTCTTGAGAGCTGTAAAATATCAGAATCAATGTTTTAATCATTACTTGTATTCCTGCAGTTCCTTAGGGCCCTAGGTAGGTATGAGGGCTCCACTGCACTAGACAGTACTTCCTCTAAAAAAGCTTAATTTTAAAACAGAGCATCACAGATGGACACAGGAAGAGAGGTGCAGGATGGGGAGGAGAAGAGGAATGATTTGTGTCCAGGAACAGCAGCACAAGGAATGGGAAGGGGCTGTATGAAAGGTAAGGGCAAGACCAATAAACTGTTGACAGAAGTGACAAGTTAGTGATGGCTACATTGTTCTGTCACATCGCAGAAGACAGTTCTAGAAAAACAAAACTTTACAACCCCAAAACCAAAACTGTCATCCCTTTTAAAACAGAGAACCCAAACACTGGGCAAGATTTTAGCAAAGCAACTGANGACATAATATATTATTATAGGAGCAAAGATGCCCCCTTTTCAGCCTGGTATATACCATGCATGAATTAATTCATTAGAAGCATCACTTTATGGATGAGAAGGCAGAAATGGTGGTGGTAAAATAGACAACTGCTGTTTTTAACGTAAGAAAATGTAATTATTACTCTATTCACAATCTCAACAGCAATAAACTGAGAGCATGTCCAGGCTGCAGTACAAAACAGCTCAGAGCTCCATAGGGGCTAATTTACAACGTAGGGTAAATCAGCATAAAGTTTCATAAAGTCATTACTCCTAAGCTGTTATGCAAGCATTCAAGTAAGGTCATTTAGACATTTTTATATTCCTCTGCTATAGGTATATCTTGGTATCTTCATATTTCTCTGCTGTAGCAGCAAAGGCGTACCCTAAAACTCGATTTATTCATGCTAAACCAAAGAAACATTGTTAATGACCTATAAGGCTGCCTCACATAGACATATTAAAAAAACAAATCTCAATAGTACAAATAAAAAAATAAACATTTTCAAATTTCCTTGTTCTAAAAGTGTGGATCTATCCTTGGACTGTGAGCTCCCTGAGGTAGACTGTTCTTTCCCAGAGACGGCCAAGACACTCAAGCACTGCAGCACTCCTGCCAGAGAAATGAGGAGCTAGATGGTTTTTTTTTGTTAAGCACCTAGCTACGAGCACTCTGGTCTGAACCATGATTCACTTTGAGAGCTAGTTCCTGAAACATCAGGACTTGAGAGATTTGACCACTGTCCTAAATGCAAAAAGGAAGACCCCCTCCCCCAGCACTTCTGCTATTTTTAATAAATTAATTTGAATGTATAGATTCAAAATCATTCTTGTTTTAAAAGTCTGCAAGTGGTTTTCCCAGTAATAGGACTTTTACCTAGCCTGAAATTCCAGTCTACTGAAGTTAATTACACTTATGTCTGTCGATTCCAGTATGGTCAAGAATTCATCCCATCTCTTTATATCCTTTCTTTCATTTCCATACCCGTACACAGATATCCTTCATCTTTTAATGCATTCTTGACAGCATCAATACAAAAAACATTTTCTAAAGGTTTTGATATTTGGAATAACCATGATTTCCACACATCTGGCAAGTCAAATCCAATTGCATTTACTCATTTTCTGATCTTGCTACCGTTTAAAATATTCAACAGTAAAACTTGGAAATCACTCTAAAATAAACTTGTGACAATTTGATAGGCTTCTGAATTCTAAGTTGTAGACATTTACCTCTTCAAGAATCTGCTCATTAGAAAGCTAAACACCTTTGTTTAAACATTCTTGTACAATTAGTTATAGTAAAAAATAACAGTATCTTATTTCTGAAGAACTTGTAACTCAATGTTATTGATCTAATACTATTTAGCTGTTTACAAGCAGCAGCACAGTACTTCATTTGCAACTAAGAACTGCTGCATCTTTAAAACATGAACAAAAGATCTAAAAGTATCTGCAAACCAAGAAAGCAAACCAACCACTGCATTGTTTCAATGTTTTGACCAAAACAGATGTATGACAGGAATACCTCACCTAACCCTAGATGAAAAAGCAAAGAACAGATCGTCCTTTCCACCTGTGTTGGCTATGGACCAAAAAAACCCTAACCAAACCCAGATTCATTCCTGTTGGGGCCACACACTAAAAAGGAGCATCGCATCTTTGACAATGTGAATTACCCAGCATGCCAATGTCTTCTTGTCAAGCAACAGAGACTGCCTATACATCACTTTACATCAACTACTTTGCCATTGCATGAACACTGCAGTGCAGCCAAGTTGATCATATAGGTATATTGTTTGTCATATGGATCATATCATGTGAACACTGATCCAGCAGGAAACAGAAAATCCTTTGTGTGCACAATAGTCAGTTTTTATTTCTGGCTTCCATCTGGTCTGTTACTTTTGCCTCACGGGAGACAGAGCAGCTGAACTGGCAGCAAGCAAAACCCAATAGCGGATTGCTCCTACCAAGTAAATGCACAAACAGGCAGGAGGTGAGAATGCTGCTTCTATGTTAGTGCAACTAATAGTCAGTATGTCCCAAAACTGGAATTCAGTCTCAGTACTGAAAAAGGCGGGCCATTCTTTTTCATTCCTTCCCCTTCCCTTCAAAGAAAAATCAACAAAATATTCTCAGGGCACTACGTCAACAGAAGACAATTACAGAAAACTTTATCCCTGTACACTTAATGTGAGTGGAGGTCCATAAACTAATATAACGTGCAGTCTGGGAGAAGGAGAGAACTTGTTCTTCCCTTACCACATTCTCTGCACCCTGTTCCAGGATAGACAGTTTACTTCAGATTCCCCTAAAGTTAAAGCAGGATGAGGCATAAAATTGCTCTGAGGAGGTTACCACAGCCCAGTAGCTGTAGCATTTCTATTATTTTCTCATTTCAACAAGGGTGGAGAACCGAACAGTAAAACAAAAGCAAACAGCAACAAAAGCAACCAATGATTCTTTGGGCATTTCCCTGCACAACTACTAGTCCTGGTCTGACTAAATCGCTTGACTTACAGTGCTTGCTACTAAGGAAACGATCTGGAACTTAAATTAGCATTGCTCACAATACAAGTCTAACCCTCAAATGATTTGGACTAGTTTAAGACTAAGAAAGATCCCTCTCTTTTAAGACTCTTCAAGTTGAGAAAGAGCTATTCACATTTAAGAATTCAGGCACTGACGGGATAAGCGATTTGCCAACAAATACGCTGCAAAGCTGGGAACACAACTCCAGTCAAGTAATTCCATAGTAATTCTGAATTCTCTTCTGAAGATGTAATGGTCAGATAAAGTTTAAAAAGAAAAGGCAGGGCCAAAAAATTTGTGTATAATTTGCTCCAAGTACCTTTTGCAACCTCAAATGAAGTTTTGTTACAAAAGGGATGTTAACAGCATCTTCAGACGGCATAAATGGCTGTGTATAACAAAACCATGCCTGCTGCATACAGCACCATCCCTTCAAATCAACAAATATGAATATCAACTCTTGTGGCATGTGACAGTGTGCAATGGCTCCCACTAAGGGTACGATGTCACAGTTAAAAATTAAGGTTAAGTAAGATGGACTTAGTTTCTAAACCCCTGCCATTGACTAAGTAACATGAGCTAACTTGTATCTCCTATTCCCAGCTTACAAAAGAAAGCTGATGGTTTGGCGGATTTTTGTTGTTTGTTTTTTAAAACTGGAGCACTTCAGTGGAGCTCAACATAAATATAGTTTCCATATATGGCACTAGCCTGCCTGGCAACACAAAGGCTGAGCTGAACTCTCACTGGCAGCCACAGTTCTATGAAACATATTCCCAATGTCTGTTTCGTTTGTATCTTTCTAAAACCTAATAATCTTAGCCTTCAAGTGAGAGTTGTACATCTGCACATGCATACTTTCTAGAATAGTAAACAGTTAAAAGCTGTTTCAAAACCAGCCCTCCACGTGAATTCTTGCTCTCGTACTCTTGTCTCCTACAGAACTATGCAACCATGAAACAAACAACTCGTGACAAATTCTGTACACAGAACAAACCTCATTAAAGGATGCACGGAAATTTAATCAGAATTTCCTCCTGCCCCACTGTATGCCTATGACAACAATATACAAATAGAGAGTATTTTCAGAAAAAGTTGAACTAAAGTTCAAAAGCATCTAAATTATGTTGGTGAGTCAGTACGCACTTCACAAAGTGAAATCCTAACGGCAGAGACAAAGAAACCGTCTTTGGATTTTGTCTCAATGTGGCGCTACAGACTCAGCTCAAAGATGCAATAAGGTCACAGCTCAATAACTGCACACAGGTGCTGGGGACTGCAATGCTCGTTATGTTACATCAGATGCAGGTAGAAGCTTTAGGTGCATGTCATTTCCCATGTTAGAAGAGTGAGGAGCCAATGAGCTGGACAGGAGTCCGCCATCAGTGTGTTCTGCTGCAAGACTGGATCAATACTAGTTGTTGCGTATAAACTTCTATTGTGTAAATGAAGCTGTAGCCTTTACTATACACTAGGACAGTGTCACCAAAAAAATGACCTGAGATAGAAGGCGAAATAGCGCAGCATTGCAGAAGTCTCCCTCCTGCCCAAAGGGTCCCAAAATAACAAGCGGGTATTTCACACATCAGCATTTCCACAGTGTGGGATCTGTGAGCGAGAAAAGAAAGTCAATGCACCAAAAAGTCCCATTGCTGCCCCCAGCCCAAGGACTGCTGTAAGGTGAGCTGCTTTATGAACTTCTCTCATACTCTGACCTCATGTCCAGTTGCACAGTTTGTTTTGTTGTAGCTTTTTGGATAATGTTCAAAACCACCAAAATGAAACAATATCATAGCATCTCTTCTTTCCCCAGAAAATTCCTATAGGTTTGAGACGAGCAGCCATACTGAAAGCCTTAATTATCTGAATCAACATTTTGTTCAAAATATGTCTAATGCGTAGCAGGAGAAACATTCTCACATCTGCACTGGGTGCTCCTAGGAGTATGCATATTTATTTCTAGATATCAGTGAGATTTTTTCATAATATACAAGTGTATTAATAAAATACCATCCCAGAAGGTTTCTAAACACTCATGCTATTACATGTCCAGGTATGCTAAAAATGGATTTAGGCTCTGAAAGTGCTAGCCCCACTGCTGGGTGCCTATAAAACCCCCAGTATGCAGGTCTGCAATAAAGTAGTGAAGAACTAGCCCCCTTTCCTTCACTCCCACAGTAAAGCAAAAAAGGGCATCAAGGAGGATAGGAAAGTCAAGTCTGAAAAGAAAAGCAATTTGGCTGAGATCTTTGTCACTCATTTCCAACCTTTCCTCAGATTGTAGTAATTTCACTACTCAGACTCTTTATCTTTTATTTTCATTCTTCCTCCCCACCTGCCCTGAGCACAATAGGTGGCAAAATGTCTTAACCTAGGACTTCACTTACGGTTAAGTGGACAAAAAAAAGCAACCCCAAAAGTAGACTGTGTTTCCTGTAAAAGGTAGAAAGCTGTCTCCTGAAAGTCTGCAATAATCACTGTCAACACTGTAATTTCAGTCAGGATTTCAGAAAGAGGAGACATACAGTATTTTCTCTGCCAGAAGTCGTAAATACTGGATCAAAACCTTACAGAAAATTTGGATCTCTCCTGAAGTCACAGCACTAATTTGACAACAAACAGCATTATTTAAACATGAATCAGATTTAGGTTAGGACTCCTCCTGGGTGTCACTCTATTGAGGTAACCCACCTTTCAACACATGGCCTACTATAAAGTAATATATCACCCTATCACCATGCATAAGTAGCTTAGCAAGTGTACCAGACCACAGCAATGGATATTTGAAACTGCTCTGTGTAAAAGATTATACTTGTTTTTTCATCCAAGCAGGAAAAAAAAATTCCAACAAATTACAAATTTATGACTTTTACTGATGCTATAGCTGAAAAACAAACAAACAAGCAAGCAGANTTTATACTAGTTTTGCCTTGTTTCATTATTAAGTGACAGCCCCCCCCCTCTTTGCTCCTTTCCCCCCCAACAAAATACACCCAAAATTTCATGGATTGGAATTTGTGGACACAAAGGAAAGGTTACTTAAGTCATGCGAGTTCAGTGGCATGAAACAAATTGTTAAAAAGATGTAAACCAAGCTTTTCAATCTCAACGTTGATACTGTGTAATGCATTGGTCACACTTAGTGAGCACGCAACTCAACATTCAACTGCTCAGTTGCAGATATTTCAAAAGAAAACAGTAAAATCGACTCATGTTAAATGTAGAGACTCCACAGAAATCTGTGTCTACAAGTGTGGCTATTATCAAGTATTTTAAGCTTTCTGGCTATCAGTTTGCTCAAAATCATGTACAAGAAAACTTATAAAAAAATAAGATGGACATACCTTAACACCATCTAGTTGACGATGGTAATTAATGTAACCACAGGGTTTTCTGTTTTGGCAATGAGGGGGATGGCATCAGGGGAAGGGTTGTAAATATTTTCCTATTCATTCCTTAAAAAGACACTCTCCCCCACTTTCCCCATAACAAAAGACTCAAGCATGCCTTAATTTAAACATCTTTTGGATGGACAACAGCCCACAGAGAGAATGCAGCTGAAGCAGCATGTGGTAAATCTATGTATTCCTTAGCTTTCTCTAGCATTCCTCACTGAAAAGCTTACATTATATTAGTGTTACATACCACCAGTTAGTTTAAATAAAACATACGCATTCATTGATCCTGTCACTTCAAAGGCAGTTTTCCCTCCTTTCTTTAAGAAAACAGCAGGAGAGGGAAAACTCACAACCAAACCTGCCTGAGAATGTGAACTAATGAGACTGTCTATTTAAAGATTCTTATTGCTTCAAGCCCAGCTGAAAACAGCTGTTCTACAGTTCTTGTTCATCTTCCCTGTGGACAATGAAAAATGAGTAATGAAATATTTGTTGTTATTTATACAGCTTTGTAGCAGTGCCATGCAATATGAAAGCAGGGCTATGTTTTGATGACAACATGCTATCTGGTACCATGAAAATCTGTATCTTGTTACAGTCTGAACATCTGATTAACGCTTACAAGGTCAAAGGCAGTGTTATCTTAAAAACACTAATTTCAGATGAGCAGGTGTTTGTAAGCATCACGCACGTTGACAGATCCCAATAAGACAGAACCAAACAGGTAAAATCTGCTTCTGTCTCAATTTAGGTTGCCAAGAAAGCAGTTTTGACAGCCTAAACCTTAAACACGGAAGCTGCTAACAAAAGTATTATGTTACAAATTGCAAGGCGTGTTTCCTTGTAGACAATAAAAAAAGATTTTTTTAAAAAAAAAAAACTAACTTCTCTGCTGCAGGAGATATATAAATTTAGAATACTAATCAAGGACTTGCCTGCTACCTGACGGAAACCCTACTTTTATAGAAAAAAACCCTCAACCACATAGTTCCCCATTTTATACAGGGAGACTGGCCAGTATGTATGACATCAAAGATCAATCTGATGTCTATAAGCAACCTGCAATTGATTCCATATCCTGGTCATGTCATCGATGAAGAGAAGTCAACCCCACTTAAATAGATCAGTTTAATTTGTTAATAATTACAATTTAACTAAGGTGTTCAAATTACACTCTGCACATTTTCATAATGAACGCATTTACTAAAACCTGGGGTGGCAATGGCACGTTTTTCCGGTTCCTAGCCAAATGCAACGAAACCCCAAGCCAAGTGTCCCATAAACTAATGTAGTTAACGCTATACGTAGAATAGATTTTTGACATCCAGTTGTTTTTCTTAATTGCAAAGAAGTCCTAACCAATACTTACCATCTGACGTCTTCTGTAGCTCTGCTTTCAAATGTTCAATTTCTTTCTTCAACTTTTCATCAGTTGCTTCTGCTGACTCTTTCTTTTTACTGCCTTCTTTTTCACTCAAGGCCTAGTAAAAACCACAGTTGCTACAATTAATTCTGTTTTCATTCATCTGACATTAATGACAAACAACCAGAGAATTGCAGCCTTGAACTTGCAAAGTGACAGGTTTTATCAATTCCCAACATAACACAGGCAGATAGTCATTCTAGAGAAAAAAAAAGGAAAAAGAAAGAAAAAAAAAAGGAAAAAGAAAGAAAAAAAAAAAGGAAAAAGAAAGAAAAAAAAAAGGAAAAAGAAAGAAAAAAAAAAGGAAAAAGAAAGAAAAAAAGGAAAAAGAAAGAAAAAAAGGAAAAAGAAAGAAAAAAAGGAAAAAGAAAGAAAAAAAGGAAAAAAGAAAAAAAGGAAAAAAGAAAGAAAAGGAAAAAGAAAAAAAGGAAAAAGGAAAAAGGAAAAAGGAAAAAGGAAAAAGGAAAAAGGAAAAAGGAAAAAGGAAAAAGGAAAAAGGAAAAAGAAAAAAGGAAAAAGAAAAAAGGAAAAAGAAAAAAGGAAAAAGGAAAAAGGAAAAAGGAAAAAGGAAAAAGGAAAAAGGAAAAAGGAAAAAGGAAAAAGGAAAAAGGAAAAAGAAAAAAGGAAAAAGGAAAAAGGAAAAAGAAAAAAGGAAAAAGAAAAAAGGAAAAAGAAAAAAGGAAAAAGAAAAAAGGAAAAAAGGAAAAAGAAAAAAAGAAAAAAGAAAAAAAGGAAAAAAGGAAAAAGGAAAAAAAGGACTGGGACTGCAAGTGACAGAACACTGCCGTGTTTATGTGCAACTTGTTCTAATAATTTATTCCAATTTGAATCGTGTAATACATCACAAATCTCTCCCTGTAGGTTTGCAGCTACTTCTTCAATCTTCAGCATACCTCAATACCCAGATTAGATTTCCACTGAAATTCAAGAAAAAACTTGGAAAGGATTCAGGAAGAGTCTTGTAAGTACTAGACGCAAGAGCACTATACTCCCTGAATTCTGAAAATGTTGGCACTACTAATGCACACTCTTATCATTAAGGCAATTGCTATTGATGACTTAAAGTATCGTATGTTAAGGATTAGACCCATAATTAGACCCTTTGCTCATACAATCTCTATACCAATCCAAGCATCATCTCTGTTACAAATGAAGTCATAAACGCGTAATGGGAAAAAGAAAAATAGAACAACTGAGATGAACAGCTGATAGGTGAACCAGTGATATCAGAGCTTAACGGGCACAGGCCGGAGCAGAGGGGAAAGGTTACTTTAGGAAGAACGAAAAGAATTGGTTATAAAGACTGGTAAACAAACCAAAGAAAAAAGCTGAAGAAAATTTTCCAGAAGTGATTTAACCAAAGAGCAGGTAACTAAACCGTAGCCAATTTGTCATTAAATTGGTCACAGATTGTCTCCTTTACTTGTGCTTCCATCACAAATAGCTATTTCTGTAAACTTTTATCTGAAGTCCTGCGCTCCATGGAACCTCTGAACAGGAGACAGTGCAGACCTAGCATGCTAGAGTAAACTTACAGTATTTATACTTACAGCCAGTGCCTTGTATGCAATTGCTCTTGCCTCTCTCATACGGTGCAATGAAGCACGCTTGTAAATGAACACAAATGCAAGGGCCAAGACACAGAGGAACCTAAGTCATAGTATCTCTATAAAGTTAAACCAATGCTGAACACTTTGCACCTCCAGCACAATGGAGATCCAGCCACAGCATGCTGGCTGTACTTGTGGCTACCACTGTTTTTGCAAACCGTGCAATAAAACACAAATAGAAACAGACAGGAATACAGTTTCCAGTTTCTGGCTATCACCTACAAGCAGCTAAGAGAATGCGTTGCTAAGAGAATGTGAAAGCAGAACGAAAAGAGGACTTTTGGCCAAATCCCAACAGAACAGAGAAAAAAAAAAATTAAAAAATGTACTGGTAAGCAGTAAAGAGACAGATTCCATGGCTGAGGGAGGGAGTCTGGATCATTTTGACAAAATACCAAACCCCAAAATTTTGGAATCATTTCATACTTGAGAAATACCTAACACACACTCTAGTGATCCTTGTTTTACACCACCTCTCAAACAACTGGATTTTTTTGCATCCCTGCTAGTACTTTTTGTCCAGAGTCTGTTCTCTTTGTCTGAAGATTTATTACAGAAAAAAAAATTACAGTGCTGGTAACCATAGACACCGCTCCAGACAAACTGGAAGGAAACCTGTGCACACCTGCAGTGAATTTTGTTTTGACAATGAGCCAGACTGAAGAATGCTGTAAAAGCCTTCATACCCTGGATGTCTGCACTCCAGCTTATGGTTCAGTCTCTTCCAACAGTTCAGTCCCATGTACACATGACTTCCAACAGAAGTCAAACTAACCAATTACGAGAAAATATTTCATACATTTATCTTTATTATGTTTGCTGATAGTGTATCCCTTCCTGCATAGAACTGTATATTGAACAACAGCCAAATGATAGCTTAATTTTCTCCATTCTTCTCATAAAAATAACATGTCTTTGGTTCACTGGTTATTCTTTTAAGTCAGAAATTTTTGGCAATATCCTCATTAATACTATGGCAGTGCCCTACTGAGAAAGGAAGGTATTAGGAAATGAGCTGACTTGCCATAAAAATAGATGCAAGAATACAAAATCCAATAAATACAAAAGACCAATTTTACAAGTTAGAAAAGACACCTGAAGACTGGAGCAAACCCTATTTACAAGAAACAGCCAGCACGAGAACTATATTGTAGGCTTTTCCATACTGATCTGCTGTAGCCCTGACCTAAACAGCCAACTGTTTATGATAAAAAGAACAAAATTAGTATCTCCCTCTACTTTGCTAAGATTAAATTCAAAGAGATATTTTAAGGATATATTACTATGATGATGAAATTTGTACTGAAAAGACAGAACTTCATTTACTTGGATTACTTTAGTTTCCTTTGTTAATCAAGTGCTACTGAAATTTCTATTCAGAATTCTGAATTACATATCATAAGAACATTGTTCTTCCTTTTTCCACCAGAAGAAAAAAAAAAAAAGAACATTATTCAGTAGCAAATCATCCCCAGAGTATTTTGTACTAATTACTTGCCATATAAGAAAATAACTAAAAAAGTTCAAAGGTACCTCCTGCAGCCTTTCATTCTCGGCCATGTATTTTCTGGCTGCTTCAGTAGCATCATTTACTTGTGTTTCCAGAGCTGCATGAGATGCCATCCCTTTTGCCAACTGAGTAAGAAGGGTAACAGTACGTCTCAATACACTGGTGAAAAAACACAGTAAACAGCACAGTAATTCACAGCACAAATTAAAAAAAACAAAAACAAAACAACAAACAAACACCAAACAAAACAACCCCTTTTCTCTCTCTCTGCATTACATGTGAAAACAGAACCACAAGAGGATTGTTTAAGAACCTGAAGGGAAACATCCAGCCTCCCTGATGACAAATAGTAAAATAAGAGATGGCGAAGATCTTCACCCATCAAAAAATTTATTTTTACCTGATGCAGAACCTCCCTCCTCCCAAAACCCCACAGCCATTAAGGGGTCAGAGACTTGCTTGCTTCAAGGGTGAAATACTCTTACATGACTTAGTGTTTTAAATAGGATGAAACTCTGAATACAAGACCCAAGCAACACATTATGGTAATGACTACAATGAAAAAAAAAAAACAACTCAACACAACTTTATAGAAGGCCTTACAAGAATAAAATTAGCAATATGAGCACACTGATCTTCAAAGTACCCTGTCAACACTGTATAAATCAGAACATGTGTGAATGTCAGCACTCATATGGCACCTCAAATCTAAGCTTTGCAAATACCTCCCTTGATTTGACCTAGCGATTGCTTCTTTGCATTGCTACTTACACTATTCACCTTGGAGTCTTTCAAAGCCTTATGTTGTTGAATCAAGGAAAGGCCAAAGCAACACTGAATTAAATTAATTCCTGTAATAAAACTATGCAGCTGCTCTTCAAAAGAAATTTGAAAATCCGAGTAATTGGCTTTTTCATAACTGAAAGTATATTAATAGACCTTCTGGCTTTCAAGGTAAGCCCTCCCTCCTGCTTTTTCATTGAAAGCTCATTTTCTTCCTTTTTTTGGTTTTAAAGAACTTAAGGTCCCTGTGTCACTACTTTTCCAAAGGTTGGCATGTTTTACTATTGCTTATTAATTTATAGATGCAGCCCTCAGGAGTCAGTAAAACATCATTACTAAAACAAAATCACAGAATCATGTAGGCAGAAAGGTACTTCCAGTGGTCATCCCGTCTAAGCTCCTGCCCAAAGCAGGGACGGGTTGAGCAGACTGCTCAGAGGCTTGTCCAGCTGAGTTCCCACGATCTCCAACAATGGAGATTCCACTGTCTTTCAGGGTCCTTGTTCCAGTGTTTTACTGCTCTTGATACTAGAAGAAGTACTTTTTACCACAAGTCAGAATTTCGCAGGTTCCTGGCCTGTTACCTCTTACCATTCCTGTGTAGATCCACTGAGAAGAGCTTGCTCCATCTTCTCTACATCCTACCACTAGACAGCTGTGGAAAGCAATAGAATCTCCCCTTCAATGCCTCTTTTTCTAGCTGAAGCCAACCTCCCCCATCCTCTCCTCATACGTCATGCGTTTCAGCCCCCAACCTTCTCAGTATCCTGCTGCAGTACTCCAGTATTTTGGGGAGTCAAAACTGGACAGTCCTGCAGCTGCAGTACCACATGTGCCAGATAGAGGGGAATAACCACTTCTCTTGACCTGCTGACTAGACCCTTGCTATTACAGCTCAGTACATGATTGGCTGCCTGCCAGGATCCCCAAGTTCTTTTCTGCAAAATTGCTTTCTACCCAGTCAGTCAGTCCCCAGCCTGGATGCTGGACATGGTTATCCTATAATATGATGGACTTTGCATTTGCCTTTATTGAACTTCTTGAGACTTCTGCCAGCACGTTTCTCCAACCTGTCTAGCTCTCTCCGAATAGCAGCCCTGCCTGCCAAGATATCAACCACTCTGATTTAGTACTGTCTGCAAACTTGCTGAGAGTACATTCAATCCCATCATCCAAGCTGTTAATAAGGACGTTAAACAGTATTGAGCCCAGCACCAATCCCTGAGGGGCATTAGTTGGAATCTGCGTTACTATCATCCTTTGAGCCCAAAGGCCCAGGGAGTTTTCCACCCACTTTTTTCTCCACTTCTCCAGCCCATATCCCTCCACAGTTAGGCTATCAGGATACCACAAGTGACTATGTCAAAGGCCTTGCTAAAGGCACACAACATCCACTGCTCTGCCCTTTATCCACACAGCCAGTCCTCTCATTGCAGAGGACAACAGGAATGATCAGGCAAGATCTCCCCTCCATGCTGGCTGTTCCAAGTCATCATACCCTTCATGTCCCCAGAAATGGCTTTGAGTAAGATTTGCTCCATAGCCTTTCCAGGGACTGAGGTGAGGCTGACTGGTCTCTAGTTCCCTACACCCTGTTTTTTGATCTTCTTGAAGACAGGTGCAACGTTTGCCTTTTCGCAGTCACCAGGATCCTCCCCTGATCACCATGATCTTTCAAAGATGACAGAGCATGGCCTTGCAATGACACTGGCCAAGTCTCTCTGCATGCAAGGATGCATCCCATCCTAGGATGTCATGGACTTGGATGTGCCCAATCTTCTTAAGTACTCCCAAGCTGCCTCTTCCGCTACTGTGGGTAATGTTACATTCCCCACTGACTCTTCTAGAAGGCTCAGAGAATTGGGACGCCAAACAGCAGACCTTACCAGTAAGAAACAATGTAATGTAAAGTTGGTAATGAGACACTCAATGTCTCATTCTTTTCCATATCCTTTGTCATTTGGTCTTCTGCCCCACTAAGCAGTGGGGCCATGTTTTCTTTACCTTTCCTTTTGTTTTCAGCTGTTCTCATCCCTCTCTGGTTCACCATGGGGTTAACAGAGGGCCAGACAAGCTTTGGCAGGCTCTCCACATCTCCCAAGACATCAATTCAGATTAGCAGATGTGTGCCTCTGTCCTACCTGGGGGACAGTCTCTGGTAACTATGACCTTCCACTTTTCTGTGCAGACGGTTGGTGGGTGAAGGCTCAGCTGGCCCCGATACCACCACTGATAGGAGGTCATTTTCCTCACCTGTACCTGGTGTTCTGCTATTGCTGAACAACAGATGGAGAAGAGCTTTTGGTGTGTTGCCAAAAGTGACAAGCTTCCAGACTCCTCCATCTTTGGAATCTTCATCTACCACACTTCTGGAATTCTCCTATTGGCTGATGTGCTAAGATCAATCGAAACTGACCTAAAGAATGAACCCGGGGCATCCAAGTACCCATTCATACCTACACGTGGTCTTAACTTGGCTGGATGATGGTAGTAGCAGTGTAGGATACAGCAACCCAATGAACACTTTTTTCCCCATTCCCTGACAGACATTATACCTTGTTTAATGGATAAGCAAAATAGCTCTACTAAGAAAAGTCCTTTGATCTAGCCACTGCTGTAGGAGTATTTATTTCTTTTAGATCTTGGTGAAAGGCCAGTAGATCAAGAAGAGGCATTAAGCAAACTCTTCAAGAACAGAGCTTTTATCCACAATAAAATCTATTAGGGCCACCTGACAAGTTTTCTTCCTTGAAAGCCAAGTGGGAGTAGGATCCTGGGGGACCAGCTCCTAACTCTAGTGTAGGACACAATCCAGCTATTCCTCTCCTAGAGCAGAGATCACAAACATATTTTTGCATATTTACTTAACCTTTCTGAAGAAAGACAAAGAACACGATGCATTCCTAACACTATTGTGCAAGACTATAGCCACTTCTATTTTTTCCCAAAGTTTACCTGCTCAAGTTTTGTACTAATTTATCCTTGACATTTGTTTATGTACACTGCTCCTCAATGATCAGCTAAAATGGCCATACATCACTCCAAGGGGAAGAAGTTTGTCAGAAGGTTCTGTGATTCCAGGCATTTCCTTGTTCTGTGTTCCTCTTGCGTATCTAGGCAATGTCAAGCAGCTCACTGAAGGAACTCAGAAGAGGGCCAGCATTCTTTGCCCAGTGTCACCATAAAAATGTACAAATAGGAAACTGTCTGACCAACAGGTCTGTTTCCATTCATTCACATTATCTGTGTCCAATTAGTTCATTCACTCCTTGCCCAACTGAGAAGATCTGCAGGTTGTTGTGGCTACTGTGAAGATTCACAGGTAGTCTCAGCTGCTACTACTGGGCAGCACAGCACTGTTCTTTCCATTACCCTGTGTATTAGCTGTATTTAAACATCCTGAAAGGGATACCGCATATCAGATCATAGTATCATAGCAGACCAGTTTCCACAAAGTGCTTGATCTGAAATAATATCTGAAACTTTCCTCAGAAGCTGAAACATTAGCCTACAGTTCCTAACTTCAAGCTTTAGACGAAGTGGTTCAAGTCAGGCTCAAGAAGCTTTGCTTCTTAACACATCAGGATGCAATAATATCTTTTTGCAACATATTAAGATTATTTTAACAGTACTTTGGTTTGTTCATTCCAGTCATCCGTGTTCAAAACAAACAAAACATAGGGCATAAGTTTAAGGAAGGAAATGAGTATTCCCCAAAGAAACTTCTCCTGCAAAAGATGTGTTTTCTCAAACATTCAAAATGTTTCTCTCTGTGTGCTGCTGACATACCCTTCCAATCTTCAAACATTTGTAAGATATCATTTTTGCTGAGCTTACTTGTCACATAGCCAATCTCCTCACACTTAGCTCTTTAACCTCTTGAAATCAGCCTTCTGATTTTTTTTATAGTTGCATTACTTTGTGTGATAGCTCCTGTAAGAAATGCATTATGTAGAAATTAGAAAACTGTTATACTTACAGCCAAAGAAATAAGGAAAAACCTGAGATATAGAGGTTTCTTTGTGATCGGAAGAGTTTCATCTGAATATGATCAAAGGCATTGGCATTGACATTTGCTGCTTTTTCATTCACATGAACAGCTGAGTACTTCCTAACTTCTCTAATAGCATCTGCAAACAAAACAGTTTGTATTTATTCACATCTGTGGGTATGCAGGTATGATAAACCAGACATAGTACCAGAAGTATATATTTGGACTTTCTGCTCAGTAAACAGGCATAGGACAAATAGTGACATCACTTATGTTATACATACATTTTAAAGATAAGTCCTGATAAATCACTGAAGCGATATAACATATTTCCAGAGATATGCTAAACCATTGCCCAAAACATGCTTGAACAGTCATCTCCAACCCTTGCACCCAGCCACCAGTGATCAGGCTAAAGCAACAAATTCTACAAGTACCAGAAACCCTACAGCTAGTGTCAAAATGTCACTACTGGCAAAATCCAGCCACTGGACAAACAGTAAGAAAACAGAAAGAGAAGCGAAAAAGAAGAGACACCTTCTGAAGTATCTGCTTCACATGGAATTTGTTAGATAAGCATGTATATTAGTAATGACAGAAACATCTACTTTATGCTTAAACCAAAGAGGGAAAAATTATTTCTATAACACCCATCAAAACAGCAATACTGTAGTAACACAGTGTTGAATGTAAACAGAGCGGGTAAGCTACACCTTAGCTTTCTTTCATCTGCCTTTCATCCACCTTTCAGCTTCCTTTCATCCATCATATACTCGATAGTGCTGCAGAAGGACCAACACACTGCCAACACTTTTCAAAGGACAAAATAATTAATTAGGACTTACATCTATGTAAAAACAAAAGTTAACCCAGTTAAGAGTTCATCTTACAATCTGTAAACTTAAGGTCATCATACATATTTAAGGCCAATAGAGTACCTAAAGTCTCCTCCTGCACATCAACAGAAATACACATTTCATGACACATCATCAGTTCTTGCAGAATATTTTGGCCATGTGTTATTAAATTGCTGCTGCATTTCTCTAAGCAGAAAAAAATCAACTCTGCAGAAAAGCACATGACAGTAACATCAGTTATGACTGTCTCTTTTAGGTCCATAAGTTATTTAGAGAGAAAAAAAAAAAGAAAATATTTGAAGTGAAACTTCAAACAATGCAAGGAAGACTAAGACCAAACAAAGTCCATATCCCTGTGCTATGGGAAGATTCGAGTCCTGTAGCAACCCATCATCTTATGCTATGGGGCAAGCATCTCACCACTGCTTTACTTTAGCCCAAATCTATCTTTCTGCAAAATCAATGATGATAACCAACTCAAGAGTAAACTTTGCTCAAAGTTTTCAACAGGAGTTCAAGAAGAGTAAATAAAATCCACCAGTTCTCAATCTTAAGCCATTTACTGAAGAATCTACTTCTAAGGATAATACTAAAGACTATCTAAAATAATAATAATAAAAATAATCTTTATTTGCATTTCCAGTACTTTTTTTAGTATCAGGAATATAGTATTGCAGTCTAGTCTGACTTGTTATATATGCAGTGCATCTGTATCTTTCTTTCAGCAAACAATAAAACCAAGCATTTTTTCTTTGTATTTAAAGTAGTTTGGAATTAAATAGCATTTTCATCGTAAGGCGCTGGAAACACTTCTCTCCGATCTATGGAGGAGAACTACTTCTATCACTGAAACACAGGAGAATGGTTTCCATCAGTGAAATACAGGAGATGCTTACCACACAAAGCAGTCAGAACAGACATTAAATTAACTCAGTCAGGCATATTCAGCTCATCATTCAAGCTCCAGTTTCACAAAAGCTTTATTCCTACTTGACAGACTTTAGAATCTACTCATACCAAATGTAGCCAACAGCTGTTATGTATCTGTGCTGAGCAAAAGTACTCAAATAGCCCAGTGCTTTGATATATTCTTCTGGTCTTCTTTTTCAACAGCAACCAAGAGAAAGAGTGCCACCTACTGCATATTGAGCAGCTCAGCCAAATTTTGATATCAAATGTTTCAAGTTCATTTACTTGTGTGAGAAAGTGAAACCAAGCAGCAGCCTAGACTGAACTCCATTTTTCCTCCTCGTTCACTACTGCATTACTATTGTATTTGGATTCCCAACATGGATGCAGTATAAGCTCTCTCTTCTTCTATTAAACAAATTAGCTGATTTACATTAGGCTTGAATCCTTTCAATTCATCTACTGCCATGAACTCCACATACTATGTTTTCCCCCCCCATTTATTAAGAAATTATTTAACACTTACCAAGAAACAAGACGATCAGTAAAACTATTATTGTAAGGAACATCTTGTTCCAAAAAACTGCCATTTTGCTCCATAGAGGAATCATAAAAATCTTCTGCCATCTGTAAAATAGCATTGTGTTATTCAAAAGTAATTAAACACTAAAAGAAGAGCATAATAACCTCACAGAAGAGAGCCTTGTTATTGATATGAGACTTTTGTAAGACCTCTAAACAGTTGCTTTAATTGCAATATAATTTAGGTATACGTAACTTCTCCAATAATCCAACTTGCTTGTCTCTTTTTTGTTTCTTGTCAATACAGGCAAAGACAGTTGGTTCAACTTGAAAACTTCTTGTATGATAGCAGAAGTTTTATTTTAGCTTTTACTTTGGCTAGCATTACTCTGTGTTTGGTCCCGACTACAATAAACTCAGGGATGGGGCAAAGACTGTATGTTGAGAGATATTAGTTGTTCATCTTAAATAAGGAAGTTTTAATTAGAATAAATTACTTAGGGTTATAACATGGTGTGATTTATGCTAGTTGTCTAGCTTTACTTGGCATGAGTAGCTAGTTTGCTAAAGACTTTAGGCCACAATAGAGTTAATTTTCTTAGTAATTTTCATAGCATCTGGTACAGTGCTGTGTTTGGTCTTTTGGTCTGAGGAAAATGTCAATAACACACTGATGTTTTGGCAGTGTTTCTCCCTAAGTCTGGGACTTTTCTGTTCCCCGCATTCTGCCAGCATGTGCAGGTGCACAAGAAGCATAAACCAGAAGATAAGGAGACTACCACTGGCAGCTGAGACTGCAAATCAACAAGATAACAGCAGTCAACAGCCTGCCTGCACACAGAAAAAGAATCCAATAAGGTGTCAGAAGACCCCAGACCAAAAAGCACCATCGGACTAAAACACGTGTAGAACTGGTGTATAGATCACAAGGGTGTAATTGCCATGGGATTTCTTTGTTCAACATTCCTCTTTGGAGGCACCCAGCCTGGGCTGACCCTGCTGCTGTACCTTTCAATTAATTTATTTTTATAAAATCTGACGCTTGAGACTCTGCTGTGGGAAACCTAGGGTGAAGCCTAAAGAAGGAAGAAGTGTGCCCAAGAGTAAGTGTATGTGTGTGTGAGGAGTCAAACAGGGCACCCGTCAGCCCACTGGAGTTGCCCACTGCAAAGGGACCCTGCTCCGAGCAGTGGACTCCGGTGGCGTGTATGCAACTCTTTCAATGCTGTGTGAATGCTCAAGCAGCAGCTTCTCCTTTAATATGTAACACCCATTCCATCATTTTAATTTCTACCCACTTATATTCCTTGTTGCCAAACAAAATAAAAACCCTCCACAAATTAAGATTGTCTCTACGCTCCTTCTTCAGAAGGTTTATCTTTTACACCGATAAATCTGCATAAAGTACAAGGATTGTTATTACATTCTAACCTGCAAGTGACAACAAAAGGACAAGTCTTGTGTTAATATTTTGTCAAGTGTTAAAACCTCTTTCAAGAGCATAAATTTGTTGGCTAAGGAAGCAACTTCAGAGGCCCAATAGTGGTGAAGACCATAATTTATTTTTTTCTTTAAACAATCAGTTGCCTATTCGATACTACTGTGTGGATGGCTCTGCAAGAACTGCAATTGTACTTGCAGTACAAATGAACATCTAACATGCTCAAAGGAACTGAAATCCACAAGAGACAACAACAGAGCAGTTACTTGTCCTTTGCTGCAGGTTAGGATCAGTGCTACTGCAAAAATGAAGTAATACCTAGTTACGCCATTAGGGATGTAACAGAGGCATACTAATCACCATCTGATTATAACAGGTACAATTTCCAACTTTTGTGAAGAGTATTTACATTTTCCAGAAACTGTTAAAATTTGTCCTTCATCAAAGCAGTTTCCAAGCTACTATGAACCTAATTTAAATTAGACTGTAGCATCATCTTCAATGGTTCCTTCTGGTTCTGCACCAGCAAGAATTAAAATATTTTAGCATCGTATGTGCACAAACCTCATTTAATTTTTTTAGTATAATCTGAGTTCTTTATAGCAGATAATGACAACCTGTATCAACCAAAAAGCTTATTTTAATTAAACCACTCAAACGAAGCCAACTTGCTAACTCTTTAAACATGCGATTCTCCAAGTTTCATACTGATATCCACCTCAGTGATTCTCTGAGGTATGACCTTAAACCAACTATACTGACAAGTTACATTCAGGCTAGAAACAAGACCTCTTTACTGTGAGGACTTCCTACGTTGTATTTGCATGCTTATTCTCCCTCAACAAGTATCAACATTCACATTTATTAATGCTGCATTTCCTTTTGGTGACACAGAAGTCACATAAATATGATCCTTCCAAATTGTAATACTGGCCACCGTTATAGATATACCACACTTGGCAGTCCAGATCTGTCTTTTTTGCACACTTGCATTTTTATATTATCAATTTACTTATTCCCTGGGACCATAAAAGCTTGTTAGCAGATTTGAAAAGGAGTTCATTACCCAAAAAATGTGCAGGCACAATAGAGGCAATCTGTTTGAAGACTGACAAGCGAGTACATCAAAACTTTAAAGAACAGCAGTTTCACATCTGTCTTTAATCATGCATGCTTTACCCCTCTGACAGAACCAGCTCCCAGGCCAGCAAAATGCACAAGGCAGAACTGCTGCCCTCCAGTACTGTCACAGCAGCTAAATCTAATCTTTAACCCCACAAGATTCCTGTGACAGTTTTGTTAACATGATAATTGAACATGTCACATAAAGGATAAAGCTATTTCACTCTTTCAGAAACCACTGTCAAAGAAATAGCTGAACACTACAAACCAATGGCAAAAATCCATCATTTGTATACAATTAAAAGCACTGTGTTAAATGTTTTAATAGCTTTTGTTAATACTGCAGGTTATGAATTTGCTTTTCAGCCACAAAGACTGGATTCAAGCCCTATTAATGTCATAAGTGAAACCTATTTCAGTACACCCATGTACCATGCATGTGCCATCAGCCTGCAGAAATTGTTGCAGCTAGTTTCCTCACATAAGCTATTAATAATCTGATGATTATACTCCCATAATAATTCTCCCTTCTTACCTACAGTTGCACTTTTGATTAGGAAACAACAGAAAATACAAAACCTCAATATTTATGTTGAAATGCTGGACTCTTCACAAGCCAGCTTGTAAAAATCAGAAGTTAAATTAATTTTAGAACAGTTTCAACTTCTGAAGGTGAGAAGACATGACTAATCATTGATATTGGCTGTGAAGGACCCAACCATTTTCAACACTCTCCCACAGGTTTAAGTAGTTAAATTCAGACTCTCCACACAGCAGTGTTTTGCTTTACATTTTGTTCCTTGAGTTATTAAAGTAAAAGCTGCATTCATCCTAAGCATATCTAAAGATGCAGAAATCAAACATGTAACAGTTTTTACACAGGACTGAGACAGCGTCTTGCAGAAAAGCTAGCTTTCTTTACTCCCTATAAAGAAATGAAAATAACATTATCAAATCTGAAGAACTACTTACAGGAAACAATCTTAGGATAATGCTGTAAGACAGGCCTCTGCATACAATAAGAGGAATTAACATTTTCTTTCTTTCCCTTACTAAGGGCATTTATTTTACAGGAATAAATTATTTTTTCTTAATGTTTGTGTTGTGTTCCACAAGTATTTTTAGTTAATCTATATATAAGTTTAGAGAGGCCTTTATTTCTGTAGCCCTGAACCTTTTGCATCAGGCTAAAGTCCACATTTTTTTTTTAAACAAACGATCACAAATTTCTTACAGCCCTTACAAGCGCTGTATGCGGTTTATGTTGAATATCAGATGTCTCCTATCTGTTCAGCACCAAGTGTGCACCAAACCGATGTGAAGTTGCTCCTCAAACTTGACAAACAACTCCAAAAAAGGCCGTACCGTCCTCTTGTTCCTAACCGAGTGCACACCAGGGGAAGCCAGATGCCCTCCTGTACGCTGGGTACTCCCCCAAACCCCCAAGAGAAGACCAGGAGACAGTGCCCCACCTGCTAAAGCAAAGCAACGGGGCTCGTCCTGCGAACCCCAACTGCTGCTCGCATGAATCAGCAGCGTGCGTAAAGCAAACATAAAGCTCCTTAAGAGAGGCTTACGATTCTTGAAACTCCTGACGCTCAACTCCTGCAGAGCATTCCTTCAGCTTAGTTCGCTGCTAGTTTAAGATGCAGCAGCGTTCGGTGCTTATAACAACAAAAACGTAAAATAAACCCAAACCGGTGAGAAGGCCGAGCTGGGGTTGTCCAGCAGACCGAAGTCCTACCTCAGCGGAGAAATAAACGGCAGGCAGAGGACAAGGATTACTCCTATTTCACCGTACAGAAAGGTGGCAACCGCCGTCCACTGGAAAGTCATCGTCCCGGCNCGCGTTGGGCCGCGGAGTTGCGAAGGGAAATATTTCTAAGTAACTTCCCCACAGCAGCGATGTCCCTCCCTACCGACTTCTCCTCCCGAACCAGCCCCTGGAGCAGAGCCCGTCCGCCGGGGGAAGGGAGGTGGGGACCCGGGACCCTCCCCGCTGCCCGCCCCCCGTGAGGAGACGGCAGCCCCGCGCCTGCCGCAGGCCGACGGCCCCCGCCCGCCGCCCCCCGTCGCGCCGGCCCCCCCACCCCC
>VZSZ01004338.1:48912-63610 GCA_013398815.1 Ibidorhyncha struthersii
GGCCGCTGTGGTCCCGGCTGGGGAAAGGTGCGGGCGGGCCCGAGGGGGGGAGGAGGGTCCCCTCAGGTCCCACCCCGATGGAGGTGGAGGATTCCCGCCGTCCTGCCCCCTCCGCAGAGGCCATGCTTGGCTGCCGACCCTGCGTGGCGGGCTCTGGCCGAGGGGCCGGTGGGGGGCAGAGAGACGTGCCCGGGCCGTAGCGGCTGCTGAGGGGTGTGCGGGGCGGCTGGAAAGCCGAGGCCGACGGTTGGCGTGAATTCTACCTCTCTTGGAAAACGCAGGGATCTACACGTTGAGAAAGGTTAAAATTGTTGTCTTTTTCACAGTTAGGGCATGGTTGTAAGCATTTTGCTGCAGGATCTTGCTGTGATCATGCCACTGCTCCACGACTCGAGCTTGTATAAACGATTGGGGACTTCAACTCTGCTCTCCCGTGTGCTGATTAGTTTCTGAAGTTCAATTAAAATACTCTGTGAGTTGTGTGCTCCCCGCCCCCTCCCCTTATACTACCTTAATGTATTAAGAGCTGTAAATCTGTTTTCTCAATGAAAGTAGGCCCAGTATCCATAAAGACACCACAAATAACAACCAACCAACAGCCTCACTCAAACAGGCCTGGTTTGGACCTCATGAATAAAACAATATTCCTTCAGAAAATCCTGTTCTGTCCTACTGCCTTGTGTGGTGCTTTTTATCAGCATAGCGAGGCTCTGAGCACATTATTTGCATATCTTGGTACACATTTTCCCATTTCTTGACCATTTTTACCACCCTTGTAACCCCCCCTTCTGTGCCCCTGCATAACGCTCCCCTAATCACTTTTCCCAGTTGTTCCTAGTTTTGTTGTATCCGTACCCATATCCAGTATTTCTGATACCATCACTTGGGCAGTCTTGGCCTTATGTGATGTTGCTGAGATACTGATAGAGTTATCGGGCACTCTTGGCCCTGCAAGCTTCTAGTTTCCAAAGGACCTTCAAAACTACTCTCCAGTTATCTGTGTAGTTCAGTTGTTCTTCACGTAACTCCCCCTTAGTCACTGGTGAAATCCAGCCATCCCTCCCAGTGCGATCTGCAGCTTTTGCCAGCTTCTCACACTGTTGCATGTCACATCCAGCAATTTCACATGTCATATCCAGGAGTTTTCCATGCGCTGTTCAGTTAGCTCAAGCCAGGGCCCCCTCCGCAGCTTATTAACTTGCCTGCAGTCCTAACAGGTCCTGAGATGCTGCTGGTGGAAGAGGTTACCTTGTCTAGCTGGGCATCACCTTAACACAGCTACCTGCTTTTGGGAATTCTGTCCCAATTAATTTCCATCAAAATAAGGCAGATTAAATGCTGTGAATAGTAGTTCTTTGTTACTCTAATCCACTGAAACCCAAATGGGGTAGGAAGTTCTTGCATAAGCAGTTTTGAGCAGAGTTGTTTGCAGCTGCTCACAATCTGAAATTGTTTACACTTAAAATTTCCCAAGTCTGTGGCCTGGGGATGGAGCCAGTGTGTCAACATTTTCCTAGCTGCTGCCACTCAATGTCTGGATGAAAGGTTACATCCCAAATAATTGTTAATGCATAACAAATACTGGAGAGTGATACAACCAGCCATTTCAAGCCAGCCTACGTAGTGGAATCAGCCAGGGTTTTAAGAAGTATTTCTAATATGTTTTCACAAACTTATTTAATCAGAAGCATAGACAAAATATATCCTTTTAGTATGTCCTGATTATTACGTTTTAGCTATTGGCCTACAGCCATTATACTTTATTGAAGCTGTTAAAATGTTATTAAAGACTTTCTCTCAATTCCAGAGCAGTTTCCGTTTCTGAGCTGCTTACTCACGTCTTACTAGCACTGCAGGGTGCCCTCCCAGTAGCCTAGCCTCATGCTGGTAGGACTGTATTTGCACATCCTCACTGCCAGAGACTCTGAGCCTGCTTTTTCACCTCAGCGGCTTTGTGAGATCTCAGAAAGACTCACTCTGCAGTGACTGCTGTGCACTTCCACTGTAGCTGCTGCGTGTTCCCCACCAACCTGGAACACGGATCCGAGGGACAGAGAGAAGCCTCCTGCAAACATCTGTGAGACCTCCCTTCGCCTGTTGACTGCACTCTGCCACTCCTGGAAGGTATTCTAACTGAAGTTGTAGAAGTCTGGGCTGTTGATCTAAGGCTGCCCATCATACAGTGAACCACAGTGTGATAAATATGATGCCATACAATATATATAATGGCTGGCTGCTTTAGGAAAAAAAACCTCACAAACCTTAAGACATTACAGTTAAAAGAAATACCTTCCTGTCCCACCAGTAAGGTGACAAAGTATTCAGAAGTAGAAATATGAAATGCCTGTGTATTAGAAGCTGGTTAGAGGACAGAAATCTAAGTCTTTACTGAAATAAAAGGCCAAGAAAAAGTTCAAACTTGTTCCATTCTAATTTGGCTTGTATGACAGCTGTCTCACCATCACACACTGCATTTGCCCAACCATCAACCCAAGACAGAGAGGAGACCTAAGAAACAACTTAACAGTAGGGAACAGAGAAAATGGGATTGTACAGCCTGCATGAGGGAGCTGGAGTTACTGCAGCAGGGTAAAAGATCCAAAAAAGTACAGGCATTGTGAGAATATGGCATTGTTGCGTGGGGTGGCTGAACATAAAGAGCTGGATCAGTTACAGGAGGCAAAGGACATAAAATAGTAAACAAAGCTTTGTATCTTATGTTACTTGCAGAATATTTTTTAAGAATTTTTAAATTAGAAAATAGACCGAGTACCTGGGGATGTTACAAGTGACACATACAGGGAAGGAACATATCTGGCGGCTTTAAACTGGAGATGAGAATTTTACCATATTCAAATGACTTATAATGAGAAATATGACCATATTCTGAAACAACACTGGAAGTTAAATAACTAATTCCCTTCTTTAGCAATTTATGTGTATTTGAACAGTATGGCTGTTCAGAGTATGGCTTTACAACTCAAATTTTGCAGTTTATTCTATGTCAACACAGTGAAGTGTGTTCAGATGCATATAAAATTCACAAGGGAAGAAGGCGTACAATTAATCTCACACTCAAAAAAGCATGATACAACTTTCGTTCACTTTTATGATGCATAATTGGTCAGATCAAGTACTCCTTAATTACTTGCGATATTAACACCAGCCTAGGTCTTGTACTTCAGGCAGAAATCTCTATGATTGATCTCACACAGGCACAACAACTGCTGCCTTCAAAATCATGAAGTGCTCAGTTCCTAAATAGGTCAAGGTATTTCAAGTCTTCTAAAATTCAGTTTCCCCACTATTACAAATAATAACAAAAAAGCCTTGCATTTGTGTTATTTGATTATAATAAATAACTTTTTCTTCTCTGCTCCTTGTGGCTAATGGGGCAGTTCAGAGCAAATAATAGTTGCTTGCCAAATCATAAAAATCTTAAGAAAATGCTAACACAGGGCTTGGTTAATACTTTAAAGGATCCTTTTCTTCTGCAATTCAGTTGTATAATTTGACTTTTCAATTTTGATGCAGAAGGCTGGAGGTGTTTTCAGAACTGAGGAGAATTGAGTATTGTACTATAGTCGGGTAAAATTGAGACTGGAAATTCAGCAGTGCAAAATACAATGTCATGCAGTTGGGAAATAAGAACTTTTGCTGTAAAACTGGGAGCTCATAAATTACATGATTAATATTAGCTGAGGAAAAGTGAGGCATTAGAAAGAGAAGTATTACTTGTCCCTAGTGACAAGTGATAGGACGAGAGGAAATGGCTTCAAGTTAAGCCAGGCGAGGTTGAGGTTGGATATTAGGAAAAATTTCTTTACTGAAAGGGTTATCCAACATTGGAATAGGCTGCCCAGGGAGGTGGTGGATTCGCCATCCCTGGAGGTGTTTAAAAAAAGGGTAGACGTGGTACATGGGGATATGGTTTAGAAGTGGTTTTGTCAGGTTAGGTTAATGGTTGGACTCGATGATCTTAAAGGCCCCTTCCAACCTTAACGATTCTATGATTCTATGATTAACTGTAGAAGACATTGCTGGGGTTTTACCTGGAATGCTACACATAATTGTGCTCATCCGACGTCAAGAAAATGTTACAGTCCAGAAGAGTGAAAAAAAAAGTCGTCTGAAGGAATGGAGAACCTATTGCACCAAAAAAGGTTGTAGAGATTGTCTCAACTGGCCTAAGATAGCAAAGCATGTCTGTAGTTTTCCATGTGTTAACACATCAGGAAGGTGACCATATCAGAAGAGTTATGTAACTTCGCTTTCTTAAATAGTGACCTAGACTTGATGGTCATGCCTTTCAAACTTTTGTTTGTATGCCTAAATCAGAACACATTCACTATGAAAAATAATGAAGTCTTTTATGCCATTGCATTAAAAGAATTGTAAGAATTTAGGTATCTAAATGATTAAAAGATTTGGGGAGTAGTATCAAAAGCAACCTCGCCTCCCCCAGGTTGTCATAGTCTATAGTGTAATAAAAAAAAATTACAGTTGTATACAAACCCAAGTAATTTATTTAGAAAATTTAGAACTATTCACTTGTATATTCGTAGAAGTATCAGAGTCAGAAAACTAAGCAATTTCTGGTAAGAATTTCTGTGTAAACATATAAAGAAAACAAATTATCTAATTACAAATAATTGTACTGCACAGATTTGTGAAATTTCCCTTGCAGAACAAATGCAGCTGGTGAGTAATGTTATTATCTTGTTCTAATTTTCACTATTTTCCTCCTATACAAAGATTCAAAGCCAAGTGGCGGTCATGCTTTGATAAGCAACATGCCAGTAGGCAGAAAGGACTGCAAGAGCCCCACTGAGAGAGTCCGTCAGCTTTTCTTTGACCTATAAAGTTCTGTTTTGGTAGATGACAGGGATTTAATCTTTTATATAATTATTATACAGTAGATAAACAAAACTGAATTCAGTTAGATTGATCTTTCAAGTCTTGAATTTTAGATTCAACTGTTTGTACTTAGTTTAAACTATCTCTTCATTTTACTCTCCTTTCTGTCATTGTTTATCTATTCCAGTTTTTTTTCACTGTATGAAATGTGGAATTTTTCTGAGTTGTAAGTAAGTTTAGAAAATTTTCATTTGCAAAAGGAACATCTAATTTAAAAGAGGATACTATGCTGGGCTTCAAGGCCTCACAGTCCTTAAGCTTGAAAAAATCTACTCAGATTTAAAAGTACAGCTTATGTCAGTTAAAGCAAAATCTTCTATAATTGCTCCCTTTGTATTCTTTTCGTCTGAAATTCTTGGTGTTATTTATGAGTAGTCCTTCTGATTTGAGGAGGTCTCACATAAGAAAGGCCCTAGTTTTGCAAACATATTGCTGTAAGCAATTGTCTGGTGAAAAAATAACTTGCTGGAATCATACAATAATCAATCCTCTGTGTAGGACTGCATTGTAAATAGAATTCCACATTTGTGGAATATTTTCTGGAGTGAAAAATGCTGACATAAAAATACTAAAAATGTAAAGTATCATCCTGATCATAATGTTATGCTGTGTTGAAAATACTTACACAATATATGAATGTGACTAATAAGTAGGAACCCAATTAAAACTTGAACAATGTATCAGCAATTGCAAAATACAAGTTTACACAGGACTAAAATACTTTCAGTTATCACACACCATAGTAATTATTCAGATAATCTAGTACTGCTGAGGTACTCGATAAAACATTAAAAACTTTTTTTTCTTGTTTTGAAGTTATGCGTTCCATCATGTACATTAAGTGGTGGTGAAAACATGTAAAAGGAGTTCCATGCTCAAGGGCAATGTCAACCCAGTCCTGGATGCACTTCAAAGGTGTCTCTTCGTATCCTGCAAACATAGCTGGATTTGCTAAGAGTCCTCTAGCCACCATTATACCTTTGAATTAGAAATTAAAGCAGTAAGTTACATGATAGTTTAAATTTTACATTAAATCTTCTTATAGATTTTGTATAGCATTCCTTAGGACAACCACCCAAAGCCTGCAGACAAGTAATGGGAGAACAACAGGAATGAGTATTATAGCTGTATCAGAGAAATCCATTTAACAATCCAAACCTCAGAGTACCTACAACACCTGTCAACACATTCCACTTGATGACATAGCCTTCCAGAAATTTTGAAATGAAACACAAGACATAGAAGCCTTTCTTCCCTACTTTTGAAACTGCAATTCTATAGTATTTTGTTTTTATTTGCTCCACACATACAAGCCTGTCTTTTTAACATAAAATTACAATGGAAAGACACAAGGGTAATAATATAATAAATTTAGGTTTTTTTAGTGCAACTCTGCTGATTCACTGACCTAGAATCCTTCTTCCAGCAAGAGCTCAATGTCTCAATTATATAAACCTCAGGGCTCTTGATCTGCAGTAAATCTTTCTGAACAAGCCAGTGTATCTGCAACTATAATCCCAAATTGTAAGATAAACCCATACAAGTTCTATTGTAATTTTTCCATAATTAAGGGATTCTGTTTTCCTGCACTGTCAACATATAACCTATCACACTTAGTCTCTTCTTAAAAAAATGAAGATCAAAAATGAAAATTTGCTTTTGCTATTGTGCATGACAGAATAAAAATGATGCTTAATATTTTTGTTATTCAAGAAGGTCAGCTGGGCTATGAGAACATTCTCTTCTATTACATATTTCCTTCCTGAATTGTATTTCTGGGGAGAAGCACTGTAGCAGCATGGCAGTTTGGTTCAACTAATTCTTGTTGTTGCTATTAAATACCAATAGCGTCAAAAGAAACCTGCCACATGAACTTTTCGTTATGGCACTAGCTACTGTTCTCTGTCCTGTTAGTCTCTAGCTAGAAGATCCAAAGTGTCTAGGTACAGATCACCTCTTCTAAACATATACTGAATTGCCATATTGTCTTGAAACCATAGACAGCTGCAGGAATCTACAGTGACTAAATAACTGCAGGGCAATCCTTTACCCCAAAATTTTAGCACTGAAGTGTAAGACAAGGTAAATATATACATATCTGAGAGTGCAACACCTCACTGCGTTCTTGAAGATAACTATCTTAACTGTTAAGTATCTGGCTTAACAATATCTCCTTTTTCTGCCATATTCTTACTATAAGAAATCTGGTCCCATGTGCAGGAGTTAGAGCTTTCCAAGTGGAAGTTTACAGTTCTTTAAAAGATGATCAGCTCCATAAGAGAGATGGAAAGAGTGTCTGAAGGTCCCCCTGAATTCTGCTACTGAGTGATGAGACAGGATAATTAAGCAAAGACCTTTTGTAATTTGCCTTGGAAATTATTTGTGGCTTTGCATAACGCTGCTCTAGTGCTCTGCTTATTACAACTGATTCTGTTTGTGAGTTCATAAGGCATCTAAAAATCCTCTTTCATTTGTCTCGTCAAAGAGTGAAAGGCACTCAAATCATGTCCTACTTACAGCCAAAATAAATACTTTCAAATCTGATTTATAAGTTTACTTAGAAAATAGAGTATGTTTAATCTTACCATCTGCTCCTGTCAAGTGATGAACACTTTCGGCATCTTTTAAAGTTTTAATGTCTCCATTAGCCACAATAGGTATAGACATGCTTTGTTTAATTATTTTAATTGCATCATAATGTACAGGCTGATGTCTTTCTTCTACACTTCTCCCGTGTACTGTAATCCATGAAACTCCAGCTGCTTCAGCTTTTTGACACAGGTCAACTGTTCTTTTTAAGTCCTCGTGGATCCTAAAATTCCAAAGAATGAAAATGTAGTGAGTTAACTGAACTGTATAAAAAGCCCCCCTCTGTAAGGAGGAGTTACCACAGATTTGTATAACGGTATAAAGAAAATAATACTGTTGGAAGATAAAAAGGTTTGTTTTTTTAATAAAGACATGAGTGTAATGTATTGAAACCACTATTTAATTTAACATTTCCCAATTATATCACATCTCTGAAATATACATGGTAAATTTTATAGAGATTGAGCAAGGGTGCCCAAAAGATTCTAAAATAATCATCATTTTTTTGCGTATTTTGTGGAAAAAAAAAAAAAAAGGAAAAATAATAATCCAATTTATACTAGTTCCCCTTTCCTGAAGGACTGCAAACTGACGTGAAACTTAACTGACAAATATGCAAAAGCCACATGGGATGTGTGGATAAATAGCGGATGAAGCGGTACAAAGCAATGCAAAGCAACAGTTTACACAAGTTTAGAAAGCAATGAAGGGAAGCAGGATGTGTTCCTTACAGCAGCTGTGGGAACCAGCTCTCAGTTTTGTTACCCTTCCCTTTATAGTCAACAGCAACTGTGGCTCTGGTCTCCAACAGCTCACAAAGTAAACCTTGTGATGATACAGACTATGCATTGCTTTTCTTTTATGGAACGCTAGACCTTTTAACTTGTACTTTAATGTTGTTTGGATTGCAAGAAAAGTCCAGCATCCATTATGTTATCTGGGTAAGTAATCAAAGGCTGTGCTGTTGAACACTACTATCTAAGTTCAGGATTACTTGCCCCAGATCTCTCTCACCATCTAGGGTCAAAAAATCTCAGCAGTCTTCACATGTAAGGAATTTATTATAACGTGTAATATTACATGAACAGAATTACATATATTAAAGTATAGCGTAACTATTACACTAACATGTTTCTTTAAAAAAATTTAAAAGGATTCTTCCATGTACCACAACAGCACTTAAGTTAGACCTACCTTATTTTAACAGATACTGAAAATCTAGGGTTGTTGATCTGATTCCGTACATGTCTCACCATATCTTGAACGAGCTCTGGTTTATTTATTAAGCAAGCACCATAACCTTCTGCCATCGCCCATCTTTAGAAAAAAAAAGAACATTTATATTCTACATTTGAAAAAATGCAGATCAGTTTCAGTCAAATACACCAGTTTCCCTAGGATCTTCAGAATGTATGGTTGAGTAAACAGAGATAGTACTGGCTGTAGATCAATGACTCGTGTGCAGTTTGACACGAGCTTTTAGATCCTGGTTCAGTCTCCACTGTGCAGTTAGAACTCTGGACATACTACTAATGTCTTCAGTTTTCTGTCCACAAAACAGACTCACAAGGAAGATAAATTAACATTTAAATCAATGATGGTTTCAATCGTACATAAAATAAATAGTTTGATGTTTCCCCTTCCATTGGATCATGGATTTCTTCTAAACAGAGAATGACTTTGGATTGAAAAGGAAGATTTTTGAAGTACAAGTAAGGATAGGATTTCAGCAATATTCTGTTTTCCCTCAACTGCAAAACATTTTATTCTGATTGGCAGGAAATAATCTTTGCTTCCACTTAACAGCAGCAGTTTTTTTTCTTGAACAATTTTTCTTATAAAGGCAGATTAAGTGCACAACGTTTTGTTATTTTGAAATTAGCGTGCACAAGAAACAAAGGATTGAAATGTAAGCATATATTTTTGGCCTAAAAGGAACTTACAGTTTGGCACACTTAACTGTAGTTAGCGTAGGAAAAAAATACACTTCCATTGTGAAGTCTCAGGTCTCTTCAGAGAACAGTTTTCTCAAATACTATAATTTTAAGTCAAGACAACGTAATTAAAATAGACAAATTAAGTATTTGCACTGTAATATTATCTTTTGTTTTCCTACATTTATTTTTGAGGTCTTCACTTAGAAAGACTGCCTGACAAGCATGTAATAAATGGTTCTCAATTGAACCAGTTAGCAAGAATCTTCATTTGTGCATTACTACTCTGTTTCACTGTCAAGACAAAATCTTGATCAATTTCAGTGAGAAGTAGATTACTAATTCACTGTACTTATAAACCTAATAAAAGATGGAAGAAATTCTTTTCAGCACTTCCTGAATAATATAATCTGTATAATTGTATTTTAGAGACTATCCTTCACTTGCAGAAGTCTGAGACATGAGGGACTTGCCTCGGTATTTTGGGAATTACCACATCACTTCTGAAAACACTCTCTAAATTATTTGCAGCAAGCTCTTTATGGTTATGCATATGTAACAGCAGTTGAGAAGGGATGGACACTTCACTTCTGAGCCAACACTCAGTATCTCAGAAATGAAAAAGGCAAGTTGGCAAATACATCTGGTTTTCCCAGTCTCACCATTATGACAGGCATCTCAGAACATTCAGAAGTGTCTTGCCACATAGACATTTCTGACAGGTTAAAAAGCTCTTTCTCTCTCAAAGTCTGGTTTTAAGTTAAGACAGAAATTACTATGAAAATGAAGACCAGCATTCTTTAAGCTCAAATTATTTCATAGTATTAACCCAGCTTTTTCAAAACTTTACCTCTGAGGACAGCCACAGTTAAGGTCTATTCCATCTGCAAAAGGACAGACGATACGGGCAGCATCACACAAAACCTGTGCTTCTTTAGCAGCAAACTGAACAATCAATGGATGATCACCTACTCCAATGAAAAGATATTTTGAGATTTTAAAAAACAAAAAGAAGAAATTCTAAATTTTGAGTGTTTTTCATATATTGAAAAGCTGTCTGGCCATGGTTCTGGGCAACTGGCTCTAGGTCACCCTGCTTGAGCAGGGGGGCTGGATAACGTGACCTACAAAGGTCCTTCCAAACTCAACTATTTAGTGATTCTGCGAGCCCTAGATCACAAAGAAATAAAGGTAGCTGACCAGTGGTTACTACATGAGTATTTCTATCAAGAGAGGTGGGAATTCAGACAAATATATGTCTTGGATGGCTGCTGGTTCAACATATTTTTTTTTCTGACGGAAATTGGTCAGATGCTTATCTTTCACAAAGATGATATATGAAACTAAGTACTACCTATTTTTCAGCAGCCTTCATGCTCCCCTTGTAGCCTGCCCCTTCTTGTCTGCATGCTGCCCCTTCGCTCTGCTGACACAGCTCTCTGTCTTGCCAGGTGGGAAACTTGCTTATGGAACAAACCCGTCAGAAAGCTTTGCTCTTCCTCATGCCAGCCCATCTTTTTTCTCTTCTGTGCCAACATGGCTGTTTTTTATCCACAGTGCGATATGCAGAGTTGGAATGAGAACACACGGGCAGAGGCAGCTTTAGCAGCTTTGCCTCAAGTGGGAAACCAAAGTGTCAGTGCTCCTCAACTTGGGTCTGCTGAACTACTCGTCATTTACTAAGCCCCTGCAGAGAGCCAGATGGTCATTTGGAACATGCTCTCCTCTTTTACAGCTACTGCATTACATTAAAGGCATCTAAAAATATCTCAAACAGGCTTAGCACTCACTTACCATATAAACAATTGCTGCAGTTAAGAGGAAAGGGGATATCTGAGCACTAATGGAAAGAGACGATCCAACAAATGCAGAAAGCAAGTGCACTTCTGGTACTCAAAAGACCACAAGTGCTTCTGAAGATTTTTCTATTTTAGTGGAAAATAAGTAGTTCTTGAAGTAGTGGAGCTTAAGTCAGAAAGGGCAGTAGTACCTTCTCAATGAAGCTGAGACACTGCTAGAAGTTACCTAAAAATCCAGCAAGCAAAAAAAATCCCTTGCATATTTTCAAAACGGTGTCCATTTAAGACAGTGCTCTAGCTGAAGCGATTTACATTGCTGCAGCTAATATTTTGGAATAATCCCAGGCTCCTAGTTTTTTCGTTGAGCATCAAGTAACAAAAATACTGAGTCTAGCCATATTAAATTTTTTAGCGGCAGTCACAAGGAACATCTACCTCTATTTGAGAAATACACAACAAAGACATACCAATGCTGAAGAAAATGGAAAACAGAAATTGCAACAGTAGGCTCCAAACCTACTCCACTAATTAGAAGTCAAAATCTCCAAACAACCAGGAAGTTAAACATAAAACCACAGTAAAATTTCACAACCTGTTGTGGAGCTACTTGTTAAAAGCATAAATGCTAATAATGCAAATACTATAATCTTGGCAAAGCTGTCTGAGACAGAATGTTTTAGAGGCCTATAAAATTATGGCCAGCATGAAAGAGGTGAATAGGGAAAAGATATTGTTTACAACACTAAAACATTTCATTTTCTACCCCTTGTTATCAGGCAGCAAAGTTACAGCATAATTTCCTCTTTCCCCGTCCCTGTATCCCCCAGAATACAATACATATCTGACCTGTGGCACTTCAATGCCACAGGACATTGTGCAGATCAGAAGTATAAGTAAATTCAAAGGGGGCAAACTAGTGGCTCTGTGGAGCTTTGAGCAATATATATATTGTCAGTTATGTTCTTACTCATTTATTTTTACATACAAAGAATTATTCATGCTTTTTAAAAGTTGAACTGCGCTACCTGCGCTTCCCGATGTGACTTTTCTCTGTAACTGCTCTATTTGAATAATGCACAGCCAGTAAATAGCCAGTGCTAAAATAATTAAATATACTTTCCCTGCTATTATATATACATCCATGAAACCACCAATTCAGTGGTCTGAATACATTAAATCATCACACTTCATAGATCCTACACACTGATCTTACTAGCACTTCAGCAGTGCTCTCTTCATTCCTCCAGTTGTAGCCTATGCTTGTATGTTCCTTGTTACAGTCACTTTATGCCAGCGGATCTGTATTGTTATTGCCACCTCTTCCCACATATTTCATACCACCTTTCTCTCTTGCTTTACAGCCAGGACTCCGTACAACTCCTTATACTCCTCCTTTTTGTATGTGTTCTGGTTATGTTTCTGCACCACGCCTGAAGCCTTGCTTCTCCTCATCAACCCCAGCCACCCTTCAACTTCCTGGTCTCTTCTTGTGTTCTTGCTCCTTTTTATCACCCTCTCAGTGTCTCGCAGAGCAGACCAACAGCCCCTTCCACTTTCCACTCCAGGTAATTTGAAACCCTGCTTCTTTTATCAATCCTTGTTTCCACTGAATCAATGTCTGGTCTATTCATTTCTTCACCTTTAGCAACTCATTTTTGTTAGAGACCAGAAAACTTTTCCCAGAAAGGAGTTAAGTGTTTGTGTCTGAAACACACAAGAAACAGCAATTGCTGGGAAAAGAATGCTACTACTATCTTGTGCTGGGTCTGGATAGGATGGATTTAATTTTTAAATTATTTGAAGTTTATTTATAGCAGCCTGTGTGGTGCTCTGGTTTGGATTTTGTGATGAAAGCAGCGTTGATAATGCACCAGTGTTTTGGCTGCTGCTGCACAGTACTTGTGCAGTGTCAAAACCTTACCTTTTTCTCACTCGGAGCCCCCAGCCCCAGAAACAGGTTGGGGTGGGCAAGAAATTAGGAGTGCATGCAGCTGGGACAGCTGACCCAAACTAGGCCAAGGAATATTCCATACTGTATAACATCAAGCTCAGCAATAAAACTGGAGTGGCAGGGGAAGAAGAAGGTGGGCTGGGACATGAAAATTGTGTTCCAGGGTGGCCATTGCTTGGAGACTGGCTGGGCATTGGTCTGCTGGTGTGAGGTGGAAAGTGACTGCCTTTGCATCACTTTTTTTTTTTCGCTCCTTCCTTCCTTCACTTATTAATCTGTCTTTATCTTGACCCATGAGTTTTTTCTTGCTTTTACTCTTCCTATTCTCTCCCTGTGCTGCTGGGCGGATGGAGGAGGAATGAGTGAGCAGCTGTGTGGGTGCACAGCCGTTGGACAGCTATGTGTGGTCAACCCACCACACATTTAATCAGTCTGGAGGCCCCGATTTCAGGTGGGGACAATGTTTTGCACTATTTCATTTCACACACTATCACTGGAATGTGCTTACTCTCACCTAGAATATTTCTGTGGTTTTACAATCAATCAGATGTGGTATACCAAAATTGGTAACGGATGTCAAGTTGTGTGACAGACTTCATTCACTTGGCCAATATGGTTTATCATCATAAAACATTCTGAAAAGGCAATGGTTTCTTAAAAAAAATACCTTTGTTTGTTGTGAATTCGCTGTCTCTAGCTTTTGCAGATCTCACAAAATCAGCTGCCACTATCATTGGTGTGTAACACAAATCACAACTGTATTTCCTAACCAAGGTTCTGAAAGCCAACCTGCAAGACACATGAAAATTAAGAGACAAACAGTAAAGACATTTTTCTGATTAGCTATTCTAAAATGCTGTTCTGACATGCAGTACTGTGGGGATGTCCAAGTATAACGATAAGATAAAACAAATTCCCCTGTCTATCTCCATCTTAAATAATTAAATGAGAAAAAGGGAATCATCCCTGTTTTTACAGTCAGGATAAACTTCCTCGCAGAAAATACACTGAAAACACAGTCGACGTGACCGTTACTTACTTTGAATAGCGGACCATAGGGGCACATATTTTTACGACTCGCCCAGAACGAAACAAATCCACGGGATCTTTTCGTTGGCATTGTTTACTTTCTACGATGTCACCAATCATGTATAATTAACAATCCTTTTAGCATCTGGAAAAACAAGGTGTGTTCAAAAGACAAGCCACTCCGCTATTTCTCACAGGCCACGCGGCAAACCATTAGCGCTTAAACCGGATTCGCTTTTCGGTAAAGCATCGCGCACGGAGCCCCTCAGTCGCTCAGTGTCAGGAACAAGCCTCCTGCCACCACCCGAGGCCGGCCCAGGGGCTCAGGGCAGCCCCCGCCCTACCCCACAGGCCTCACGGAGGCAGATTTCCCTCACGGCCGCCGCGAACCGCCCCTGCTCCAGCCCAGGCCCGCCGCCTCCCGCCCTCCCGCCTCCGGCCCACCTCGCTCCGCCTCTCCCCGCACGGCGGGGGCTGCG